>LNAC01000372.1:68096-176857 GCA_002007465.1 Ailurus styani | reverse complement strand
GGGGTGGGGGGTGCGGGGGTGTGGGGGGATGGGGGGGCAGCAGAGGAGGGAACAACAGCCATGTGTTGGTGAAACTCCTGTAAATATGCACTTGGAATCTTCGTTTCTTAAGCTTCAAATTGTGGGTCATGACCCTTACAAGCGGAAATGAAATCAATTTAGAAAACAAAAATATGTTTCTGAATTAATGTTAATGTTAATTTTGTGGGTATAATATGGCTTCCTTCTTAGGAGATGCATGTTGAATTATTTAAGTATCAATGGCATGATGTCTGTAATTTACTTTCACATAGTTCACCCAAAAAAGTATGTCTCTGAGCATATGTACTTGAGGGTGTATCGAGAGAAAGATAAAATAATAGGGTAGAATATTAACTATTAGTAAGTCTAGGCAGTGGGGGGATGAATTTGCCCACCAGGGGACATTTGGCAATATCTGGAGATATTTTTGGTTGTTAAAACTGAGGGGGGTTGCTCCTGGCATCTAGTGGGTAGAGGCCAGGGATGCTGCTGGATATCCTACAATGTGCAGGACTGTCCCCACAATGAAGAAGTGTCTGGTCTGCGATGTGAAGTGCTGAGGTTGGAAAATTCTGCTCTGGGTACAGAGCGTTTTTGTATCATTCCTTCAACTCTTCTGTCAGTTTTTCTTTTAGAAGATCTGATTTATTTATTTGAGAGAAAAGAGAGAGCATGAGTGGGGATGGGGAAGAGGCAGGGGGAGAGGGAAAAGCAGGGTCCCTGCTGAGAGGGAGCCTGACTCGGGGCTCGATCCGAGGACCCTGGGATCATGACCTGAGCTGAAGGCAGACACTTAACTGACTGAGCCACCCAGGTGCCCCCTTTTTGTAGGTTTAAAAAATTTCAAAAGTAAATAAATAAACGAAACAGAATAGACTAATGTAGAATCAAGTCTCAAAGTTATGAATAGTAAGGTTATGAATAGTAATTATTATTTGGTAAAACTTGTTTTGTTTCAGTCATGCATCTGTTATGTGCTCTGGGTTACAGTATAAAAATATTTCTTATGGGGATTTTGCTCACAAGTTTGAAAAACACTGCTTAACCCTATCTTTCTGGCTGTACTTGCTGTTGGGGAGATAGACAAGCTTCTCAAACTACTCACCTCCAAGTTATCCACAGTGATATTCTTATCTTACTACACATCATTTTGTGTTTATAATGTGTCATGCACTGTGCAAAGCATCTTATCTTGTTTAATCTTCACAAGAACTCTTTTGAAGTGGGTATGATTCCTGTCCTCATTTTACAAACCAGCTGAGGCTCAGAGATTAAACTGATGACCCAAGGGCTCACAGCTAATATGTGGCAGACCAGAGACGTAGGTCACCCAGATTCCAAATCCAAATGCTTCATTGGGATGCCATGCTGCCTCCCAGCCTCTTGGCCTTGGGTTTGGAAGTGGGAGGAGCCCTGTTCTCCTGGAGGATGGACCGTGTGTGTCAGCCAGCTGTTGTGCCCTTTCCTCTTTTCCAGCCTTGCAATAAGTCAGCACATGTGAGTCTGAGCACTATTTCTGGCCCTGGAGAAAGATGGTGATCACCTTATAGTGATGCGTATTTGACTGGAAAAGAATCGTTAGGGCTGAGTGGCAGGAAGGCAACAAGTGATGATGCAAATGTTTGACTCAGATTCCATCCTGACAGAGTCAACCCTAAATACAGATTTTTAGAAAGCCTGGATTGCCATGTTCGAGGGGCAAAAATGAGAGGCTCACATCCCTCGTTCCACCTGGATAATTCCTAGAGTGTAAATGAATCTTTGAAGAGTTGACTGAGGTCCTTAATAGTGCCCCCAACCCTGTGTGATCAGTGTACAGATGTCTGTGGGTCCCAAATAAGTGTGGGTTCTCAAGTCTTAAGGCAGGGGGTAACCAAGTCCAGTCTCAAGAGGGAGAGAGCACTGACTTCTGGTGAGGATGGCTTCACCCAGTTTCTAACTCTAGCTAGAAACCTTCAGTCACCTCCACCTGACTGACCCTCACTTCCCACTTTTAATGGCCAATTCTTCCTAGCAATTTTAATCAGTTGTTCTTTCTGCATTGTAATTGTCACTGCCTAGACTTCAGTCCCCATCACATTTCACCCAGAGTCCAGTCCTAAGCCAAAACCATCTTTTGCATGAAGGTTTGAGCCACCTCCATTCATTGCCCACATAGAAGCCTGAGTGGTCTTTAAAAAACATCCCTTCAGGGCGCCTGGGTGGCTCAGTGGGTTAAAGCTGCTGCCTTCGGCTCAGGTCATGATCCCAGGGTCCTGGGATCGAGGCCCACATCGGGCTCTCTGCTCAACAGGGAGCCTGCTTCCTCCTCTCTCCTCTCTCTCTGCCTGCCTCTCTGCCTACTTGTAATCTCTCTCTCTCTGTGTCAAATGAATAAATAAAATCTTTAAAAAAATAAAATAAAAATAAAAAACATCCCTTCATTGCTGAGTCATATCTTAACTCACCTCTCTTTTGGTCACAAATTCCCAATTACCCTCTCATTACCGAATAAGACCCTCATTTCATGGGGTAGGATCCACTTCCTCGTAAAATCTGGTTCTCTCCTGTATTCCCATTCTCATCTCCCTCTTCCCACTGTTGCATGGGGACCAACCTTGCAATCCCCTGGGTAAGTCATATTCTCTTCCAGGTCTCTGTCTCTGCACATGCAAGACTCTCCTGAGAGGTCTCCTCCCGACATGTTCTGCCTGGCAAACTCCCACTGGAGTTCAGTGACTTGAAGATGTGATGGATTGCAAGACACATACTATTATTTTATACCAATAAAAAGAAATAACATGCTGCTAATTATCTTATAAACTTTTTATCACTTAGGATTTTTTATGCTTACTAAACTCTTTTAGACAGACATTTTGAAATCATATACAACTTTTGTGCATACATAAAAAATCATAAATAAAATATATTGATTAAAGTATTCCTTATTCATATTCAGTCTGCCTCTTTTTTATAACTTTTTTTTAACCATCACAGTTAATATTTTTATTGGTGACTTGGATGAAGAGACTGCTGTTGATCAACTATTTGGATGACACAAAGCTACAAGGAATAGCTAATATATACAAAAATAGGATATAAAACCATCTTAGTAAGTCAGAATGATGACCCAAAATTAAGATAAGAATTTAATAAGAAGAAATATAAAACTCCAAACAGTGATGTCTGGGGTCTCTGTGTCAAAATCCCATATTTCTAGAGTGGGTATCATACCAATTCTGAGAAGGGGGTGAAGTAAGATAGGCAAATTGACTGACCTCAGTTACATCAACAAAGTGTAGCCAGGTTAGTGGACAACATAAGAAACAAAAATTATAAATAGCCTTGTAGTAACATGTGAAATGTAAAAATCAATCTAAACATTTCATTGCCTCAAAAGAACTTAGGAGGCCCTAAACTTGGTCATCTGCTCTGTTGACCATAGTTTCTGGGAGCAGGTTCCCTGGTAAGATTTTCCTTGGAGAGGTTCTGGCAGGTGACCCTGTGGTTGATGCCTGGGAGGCTGACTGTTCACAGCTTAGGGGCCAAGGCTAACTGCTGTTTATGGATCTGGTTAGACACTGGGGCCTGGCAACACACCTTCCTATCATTTAACCTATTTTGAAAGCCAAGCTAAATAAAGTCCCTAGGGAAAGAGTTATTACCCAGAGATCGCTTCAAACAGAGACCCCTGATCTTAGTTAACTTATTTATTTAAAAAGCTTTATCTTCAGGGGCCTGGGTGGTTCAGATGGTTAAGCGTCTGCCTTCAGCTCAGGTCATGATCCTGGGGTCCTGGGATGGAGTCCAGCACCAGGCTCTGCCTGTTTCTCCCTCTGCCTCTCTCTCTCTCAGTCTCTCATGAATAAATCCAAAAAATCTTAAAAAAAAAAAAAAGGCTTTATCTCAGTGTTTAGGGCACTGAGCAATCTGGTCTCTATGGCGAGTGTCGTGCCTTCTCACTATAGCTCTTGGTTTGGTAGTGAGCTCATGGCAGGTGGATGTGCAAGCTGGACTGAGAAGCGCTGCCGTTATAAGGCTGGGAATGAGATGTCATGTCTGCACTTGGCTGTAAGGATGGTCCAGAGATGGGCTGTGTGGATCCATGGAGAAGAGACTGATCAGTAGTTGGTCTTCTGCTTCTAGAAGGAAGACCTGGCACCAATCCTTTGTAAGACTGGTCTTTGTCACTGTCACAATGGCTGCTCTGGTCCTCTAGGCTTTTAGACTCTGGTGTGCGGCCCCTGGTGTGGTCATTTCAGAGGAGGTAAAAGGGTTCTGCTGGGGGCCAGATCCTCTGCTTTTGGCACCTGCTGGGGGCAACTAGCAGGTGATTCTATTGATCCATACAACTGTGGTCAACCCAGAATTTTAGGATTTTACCTCAACAGGTAGTTGGCATCCACCTTTACCTCTCTCGTTGCTATCTTGGGAAGTTAATAATGATTAGCTTTATATTTTATTAATTTCACAACTTTCTGCATTCGTTTCACTCTTAAATCACGTGTAGCTATAATCACAGAGATCCTCACCCATGGACACCATTTGCACAGAACTCTTGATGAGGTGAAGGTTGATCAGCACATACTTTTGTGCCTGTATGGGGGAGAGTTTCATACTGGGATCTTCCCCCTTCTGCCCCCGCATTTTTTATTGTGATAAAATATATATACTATAAGATCTAACATTTTAACCATTTATAAGTGTATAATTTCAGTGACATTAAGTACATTTATAATGTTGTGCAACCATCACCATCATCCACTTCCAGAATGTTTCTAATCTTCCCCAGTTGTTTTCCCCACTTAAAAGAAAAATGAGCTAGAAGAGTCACCCTTTAACAGATGTATAATGCGGGGGAGGTGTTTGTTTACCCACGAGGTTGTGCAACCATCACACTATCTAATTGCATAACATTTTAATCTTTCATTACTTATTTTTTAAATTAAGTTTATAACATTAATTCCAATATAGTTAACCTTCAGTGTTAGATTAGTCTCAGGTGTACAGGGTAGTGATTCCACACTTCCATACCCTAGTGTTCCTCATGACAAGCGCACTCTTACCTTTCATCGCTTTTTAGTTCTGATTTTCCATACAGCCTCATCCGCTCTGCCATCAGGTGCCTTGGTGTTGACACATTTCTTAAGAGTGCTCTCTTCTCCTCTCTGGGATTTTCTCCTAAGCTACAGATACCTCTTCTACAGGTCCTGATGCCAACACTCTCCTGATTGTACTTGATGGTGTCAGACAACAACAACTGTGACATGGTTAGCACCTACCTGGCTGCCAGCAGTGGTATGACACACACCGGTTTGGAGATGTTAAGATGTGAAAAAGCGTGTCTTAGAAATGATGAGCTCAGTATCTTCCCAGCTTCAACCCCAAAGTGGCGGCCTCTCCCATAACTCACTCCCTTGCTCAGTTCTCTGGGTGGCATCATTTGCACCATCTTGAACTCCATGCTTTGGACAAACTGCATTATTCCTCCTACGATTATCTGTTTTAGCTATGCTCGTGTACATATTGTCTCCCTCCCTGGATTAGGAATCTCTACTAATGAAATGAATATTTTATTGGTATTTGGATCTGCTGTACCTTCAGTCATGTAAAGAATAAAATAAATGTTCAATAAATATTTTTTGACTGAACAATGATAATAAGGGCCCATAAATTATAACTGAGAGGAGGGACATGCTTATACCAACCTTCCCAGATGTTACTCTCCTTCCAGTATATTTTATCAGAGAAGTTAAAGAGCACTTAATTAGGAGTCATCTAGCTCAAGATGTAGCCAAAGAAAAATAATCAGGGAAGTTGGGAACCCATGACATGCTCTGAAAACATGGGGTTGGGAAAATAAAGAAGAATTGGGTTGTTAATGGCAATGAAAACAGAGGGTTTGTGGCTGTGATTAGGGTTAGGAGAGAGAGGGAAGGTTAGCTTCTCCTAGGTGGCCAACCAGGACCCAGGGGCTCATTCCTGGCTTAGGTGAGGGTTCTGGGGGCTTGGCAGGTCTAGGGACAACCTCGGTCAGGACAACAACACAGATCCCTAGGACTTGGTCCATCAGACAACCTCTGCATCTGAGCTCAGCTTCCTCCACCAATAACGGGAAGTTCAGAAGGCTTGCCTGTCGCAGTTGACAATGACATTTCTCACGATAAACTGGCTTTCATGTTTTATGTAGTAATCTGGAGATGGGATTGTGGGATTCGGCTCAGTGCTACCTGATGGCTGCTGCATCAGTGCTCAGCAGTCAATGCTCCAACAGCCAGCAGCCAGCAGGAATCATTCCCTACAGTGGGCTCCATCAAACCAGTCTGGAATCCAGAAGCCCCTGGTGTGGCAGTGTTAACTCCTTCCCCACAAAAGTGCACATCTGGAAATTGTCTTCTGTGTCTGTGCTGAGTGTCCCAAGGGCTGTGGGTGCCTGTCCTCATCAGGGACAGCTTCCCATGTGCAGCTAGTCTGCTGGCCAGCCCTGTGCTTGAGTCCCTGCTTTTAGGATCACTTCTGGTTCCCTTTCCTCTGGGACCTGTGCTTAGCATCTCTCTCAACAACTCTCAGGGCCTCCATGAGCTCTGACTTATGCATACAACTGACCCAAAGAGGCTTGGTTTTCTAGACCAGGAGGCCTGTGTCCCTATATCCCTACCAAATTGAACCCTGAGTTAGCAGTACCGGGCTACATCTTCCAGAGTTCACTCTGCCCATTGAGCTTTTGAGTCCACTTGAAATGCTGAACTCTTTTTTGACTGGAAGAGGAAGAAAGAATAGTCTTGTCTGTCCTGGCTGATTTCCTCAGCTCTTGCCCCAATTTTTTGCCTATTTTTTCTTTTTTTACATAGAAGCCATTGTATGCTTTCTGGTCAGAGCAATCTAGTTATGCCAGAAAGACTGATAAAATTTGGTTTCTAGATCTGTAAAACTGAGGACCTAATCCTGGGCCATGAAGGACCATACAGGTGGAGTTCCCTGTGAGGCCCATCTTGACATAAGCTTCTTTTCTTACCTAGCACGACTAAGCTAGTCAAGGAACCATGGCCCATTACCTAGGCTTTTGGGAAGGCATGTGGCTTCCCCAGTTCCTTAGTGCTCAGTCGTTACCCCTGCCTTGAACCTCCTATAACCTTGCTATTTGGACTAGTGGAATTGGCATCCCTTGGGAACTTGTTAGAAATGCAGAGTTTCAGGCCTTACCCCCAAAACTTCTGAATCAAAATCTGCATTTTAATACAAAGCCCAAGTGATTCATATTCACATAGGACTTTGAGGAACACTTGTCTAAAGCACTCATGATTGTGGCACTAGCAGTTGCTGCTGTCGAATTTGTCATGTGCAAATGCTAGGGAGACTCCTGTCTGTTGAGCACCCACTGTGTGCTGATGCCTTTTTCACTACCCTCCCACGAGGGTAGGATCTTTACTTTGCTTATAGCTCACTCATTTGTTCAACTCTAACTAGTGATCAGTGTTTGCTAGGCAGTGTGCCAAGTGCTCAGATACAAAGGTGAACACGACCTGGGCCCTGATCACAATTACCATGAGGCTGCCTTAGCAGTGTCGGGTCCTGTGCATAGCACATGCTCCATGAGTAGTACCAAGGTGGTTGGTTTCAGAAGGTTGGTGTGGGGCCCTCATCCAGGCAGGCTGTGAGCAGCAGGTAGGGTGGCACTGGTGATGTGGAGGCCAGGCTGGAGATGAGTAACTCAGTATGTAAAAGAACATTATCATTTCTGATATTAAAAAGGAAGAAATACTATGTGGCAACCCAGAGACATGGACGGTTGAACTGCAGCTGATGTCAACCTGAAACAGAGACCAAAAAAGCTGTATTCTTTGGCCAGTATGTTCTGTAAGTTGGCATTTTTGGTTGGTTTGTTCACCAAAGCCCAGGAGTCTGAAAACCATGGCTCATGGGCCAAGCATGCCTCCTCCTTCTTTCTTTCTTTCTTTCTTTTTTAAGATTTTATTTATTTATTATTTGACAGTGAGAGAGAGATCACAAGTAGGCAGAGAGGAAGGCAGAGAGAGGAGGAAGCAGGCTCCCTGCTGAGCAGGGAGCCAGATGCGGGGCTCGATCCCAGGACCCTGAGATCATGACCTGAGCTGAAGGCAGAGGCTTTAACCCACTGTGCCACGTAGGCACTCCCTCCTCATTTCTGTAAATAAAGCTTTCTTAGAAAATTGCCATGCTCATTCATTTCCATATTATTCAGAGTTGCTTCCACACTACAATGGTAGAGTTGAATAGTGGCAACAGAGACTATCCACAAACCTGAAACTATTCACTATCCTAATCTTTACAGAGAAAGCTTACTGACCCCTGACCTAGTCTACTTTAGCTAAAATAAAAACATCTTCAGTTACTTTTAAAAGTATACATATATGTAGATAGAAAAGGTTTATATGTAGATAGAAAAATATACATATATGTAGATAGAAAAGGATAGAAAACATCTTCAGTTACTTTTAAAAGTATACATATATGTAGATAGAAAAGGTATACATATATGTAGACAGAAAAGGTTTACAAGGTTTAAAAGTATACATATATGTAGATAGAAGAGGTTTGTGTGATTCCCTGTAGGGAAATTTGATTTGGAGGAATTTGGAAAATGGGATACTTAATTTTTCCTTAATATGCTTTAATACTTTTTGAATTTTTAATGACCAGATTCTATTACTTTTTATACTTACAAAGAGTATTTTGTTATATTAAATTATTGTTGTTATTAAACTACTGTTATATTATTTATTATTATATTTCATTGTTTTTAATTATAAAAGCTATACACATTTATTATAAATATTTTAAAAATACAGAGAAGCAAAAAGTAAATTAAAACCACCCATAGTTATACCAACCAGATATTTTGCTATTGCTTCTATTTTGATATATATTTCCCTAGTCTTTCATTTGAATATGTTATTATTTTGGTGTGTATTCTTTTCATCTTTTGGCTGAATATATGAGTACGTGTACACATATACACTTAATGTACTCATTATCTTTTGTAAACTATTTTTGAAACTTTAATAATATATTGTGAACATTTTTTCTGGGTTGTTAGTCAATTACCCAACATTTTAAATGGTAGCATAGTATTCTATCCTGTAGTAATGTAGAATGTGTTTAACTGATTCCTTATTGTTGGACATTTATATTGTTTCCAGTTTTTTCCTCTTACAAACAAAGCTAGTGTGAACTTTCTTGTAGATCAAAAATCTTTGCAGATATCCATTGTGACTTTTATAGAGTAAATTTATGCAAGTTGAACCACTGGACTGAAGTGTATGCAATCACTGTGATTCTGATTCCAAGTCCTCTTTGGGTGTGTGGGATTTCCCCCCACATCACCACGCAATTCTCTGACGCCTGCTGTATGTCCTCCAAATCAACTCACTTCTGAAGCCTTCTCTCTGGAGATTGCATCATCAGATCCCACAGGTTAAGGCCTCAGGCCTACAACTGTGCACGCCCCCCAAACCCCACCTTCGAGTGCCAGTAACAAGTTCAGACTTTCCCCTGTGCTTCTGACCAACCGGCTATAAATCAGAGATTTTCAGGGCTGCGTCCTTGGCCTTGATTAATTTGCTGGAGGGACTCACAGAACCCAGTGAAACATTCTACTTGCTATATTACCAGTTTGTCATAAAAGGATATAATTCAGGAACAGCCAGATGGAAGAGATGCATAGGGAAGGCGAAGGAGCTTCTATGTTTTCCCAGCACCTCCACCAACCTGGAAGCTCCTGGAACCCTTCCTTTTGGGTTTTTCTGGAAGCTTCATTACATCTCTACGATTGATTAAAATCATTGACGGTTATTGACTGAACTCAATCTCCCGCCAGTCTCCCATCATCCCTGCAGGGTGGGCCTGAAAGTTCCAACCCTTTAATCACAAGGTTGTTTTTCCTGGCGACCAGCCTTCATCCTTAGGTGACCTAGGGGCTTTCCAGAAGTCATATTATTAACATAACAAAAGACACCTTTCCTCATCACTTAGGAAATCCTAAGGGTTTTAGCAGATCCTCCAGCCAGGAAAGGACGAAGACCAAATATGTATTTCTTACTATTGTATCTTTTAAGTTTTGTTTGTTTGGTTACTTGTTGATAAAGTTGTGCCAATTTAAATCCTCACTGGTAGTGTCTGTCTGAGAATGCCTGCTTCCCAGAAATGTCATCTTGGTATTATCAAAACCAACTACAGAACCTTTGCCACTTTCATTCTTGGTTTCATGTTTTCTTAGCAAGATACTGCTTCTCTTCCTATTGCCCACTGAAGCCTCAACTCACTCTAAGGCTGGGTAATCATTTTCACCCCACATTTCAGGACCACTGCAGTCCTTAGCTAGTAATATCTGGCAATGCTAGCACTTGGGGTCTCAACATCAGCCAGGGTGGACATCAGCCTCTGTGGGTACCTGCCCCATTCTGTAGCTTCATCCAAACAGGAGTGGTGAGTATGGTGGGGCCCTGTGACCTGGCCGGTACTGAATCACACAGTGCAGAAAAGCACCAGTTCTACTGTGAGGGTTGGTGGCCTCTCCCCTTTCCTCCTTGGCCAACATTCTCTGAAGAATCGTATAAATGTTTGGCCTCCACTTGCAATCCCAGGGGGTTCTGCTGAATTCGAAAAATCAGACAGGAATGCCTAGCTGCCTGACCTAAGGACTTACTTTTGAGTCTCGCTGGAGCTTTTGATATTTCCTCCTTTTGGGAAGATGTCTTGTTCACACCCTGCATTTAGTTCTTCATCCTCACTTTCCTTTGCTAGCTCTTCTTTCCTTGAACTCCCCATAAATATTCTTGTTTCTGAGGTCCCATCCTTAGTTCCTGTCTCTTTTGTTCACGCTTTATGCTTCCAGCCCTCTGACACTATCATCTGCAGACAATTTACCTACTGTCCTTTGGCTGCCTCAAAACCAGCCTGTCCCAAACACACCTCATCATCTCTCACTGCTTATCCCCCAAACCAATTTTTTGCCATATTTCCTTCCTCTCTGAAAAGAGTCTTGGTCTACCGACTGCTCCAAGTTAGAAACCTCAGAGGCACTTTGTTTTTATCTTTCTGCCTTGCCTCAACATCCAACACGTCTTCCGACTGGTTTTCTGGTTTTCTGTATGAGGGCTTATTTGTGAGGGCCTTCTAGAACTGAAACGCTTGCCTCCTCATTGTTGACCAAAACTGGTGTAGCAATTTTCTGTCATATTTCCTGCTTCCTGATTCCCCCAGGTGGATTCTACCTTTTCTGCTGCTGTCACAGCCATCTTCTGCAGTGCAAATGTGATTGAATCCTTTTTCCATGAAAAAAATCTCTTCGTGACTTCTCATAGATGACAAAGACCTTCATAATCTGGCTACCACTTTCCTTTTCTGGCTCACATCCTGTGTGTCTGCCTGCCCAGCAGCCAGTCCCTCGTTCCCAGCATGTCACCCGGTGGGTCTCAGCGCACCCCATGCCCTTTGCCCACAGTGCCCTGACCCAACCCCTCCTGAACCCCCTGAGACATGGCCTCTCCTTTCCTCAGCATTACTCACTTCCTGCTTTCTGTCCCTTATACCTTGGTCATATCACTGGTAAAGCAGTTATCATATTGTTATTCCAGTTAATCATACGCCTTCCCCTCCTCCCTGCCAGATGATGAGTTCATTGTGGACAGGGCTTGCCTTATTCACCTCCATCTCTCCACGGCTCAGCACAGTGCCAGGCACAGAGGAGTCACTCTCAGAATGCTTGCTCCTCTAATGCTCTCACTAAGCTTGTTCAGTAACTGATGTTAAGACACAGATGTTAAACTGCTGGTTTTCTTAGTTTTATGTGACTATAATCAAGATAGTATCCTATCAGTGATCAAGTTCCATATTGATCTAAGTTTTGTTGTTATTTTTCACACATAGGTCTTAGCTGTGTCAGGAGATAGAGGCACGCTCCTTAAAGTTAGTGTGTTCTGGAGTTCCATTATAGATTCAGGAGGACTGGGCCTCCAGAAACTTATATGCTTGTTTTCCACTCTAGACGGGAAGTTAAAAGGCAAATGAACACAAAGTTAGCAAACAAAGTGAACCCGTATTTCTAACAACTCCCTCGCCGAGTGCTTTGGGATTTTAGTCTGTTCCTGCTAGTTTAGAGAAATGCATTTGCTTCAGTCAGCCATGCTTGGAGCAACTGATGGGACTTAGGGACATTAGCAGTCATGCCTGGCAGCTGGTGTGCCTTGCTAGGAAGGGTACATCACCTCTCTGAGCCCACTGGGGGCCTGGCCTGGATGAGCCCCTCATATGCAGCTGCTGAGGGGTGCTGCCCATTATAGGCACCTAGAAATTGCCTGCTACATGTGGCCTTAACATTTGGCCAGTCTAGATAATATTGCTGCTTTACCCTCACACAAGAGATGGTTTGATTGTGGTTACCTGGAGTAGGGCAGGTATGCGGTGGTTAGTGGGGAGAAGGGAATGCTCTTGCACTTTAAATTCCTATAACCAGGAAAGAGGATTTTTGTGATTTGGGGATGGTTTTCAGCGGTTCTCTCAACCCCCTGAAACTGTATGGTCGATTATGTGTGGAAGTGCAATTTTCTGTGGGAAGAAGCATCGGCTTTTATCAGCTTATCAGAGGGGGCTGTGACCTTAAAAATGTTAAGAACCATGGGTCTGGAGTCCTACAGACTGGAGACCCAAATGTGTATTGCTGTTATTGTACTAGGGTATGATGGAGACAGCTCCAAGAGCAGGAGTCAGTCCTAGCATGGGTCCCCCTGTCAGCCCTGGGCAGCGTGGGACATCTAGGTGGGGAAATGAGAGAGCCTCACTGAAGATTGATGGGGGCAGTGATTGGCTTTGTCATGGCAGGTGCCCCTGTTACCAGCCCTGCTCAGATGGGAGCTGCACTGCACTGCCTGGAGGAGGCTATGCCAGGCCCTGGAACGAAGCTTCGTGTGTGTGTGTGTGTGTGTGTGTGTGTGTGTGTGTGTGTGTGTGTGTGTGTCTGCCTGCCTGGATTCTGGGTGGCAGATGTTGGCACCAGCTGCTGGGTGGTGGGAGGTGCAGTCTTTAATCCAGGAACCTTATCAAAGAGAGATATCCAGTGATCCTTGTGTAAATGGAAGATGAGCCTTAGCCTTATTGAGCCAGGGCTCTAACCAACTCCCGTCAGAACTAGCAGGTAGCTACAGGAGGGGCACTGGCTCTCACAATAGATGTGGAGGGAACAGAGACAACCCGTCCTAGAGGAACATCTTCCAGGCATGTTGTTGGGCTTGTAGGTGGCCATGCTACAGAAAGCAGATTTTCCTCCCCTCATGTTTTGGGAGAAGGTTCTACAGAGGGTCTCCCCCGCTGGCCTCGCAGGGGCTTTCAGAATGCAGAAACATCCCAGCCCTGAGTTCTCCTCAGAGACCGGAGGAGAATATGGACTGGAAATCGGGTGTGTTCGGATTGCCAGACTCCTGTGTTTCGTTTTAATGCCCTGGGCTTAGTGGGTGGGACATTGTCTGGGGGCACTCCTTGGCTCAGCAAGGTTCCTGATGGAAATGTGCTTATTCAGAAGCAGATAGACACTTCCTTTGACAGGATCTCACCGTTCCTTGTACTTAGAGACAGTTCTACTCTAAATTCCTCAGCTTTCCCCACAACCAAGTGGAAGTCCTTTGTGTTCCTTGCTGAAGGAGGAAAAGATTATGCTGTGAGATTTCAGCTCTAGTTGGTCTTCATGCATATTACATTCAGGTTTTTACAATGAGTGTTTGATTTGCTGTGGAGGAATATTTATTTCTAAATCCACCAAATGCTTCTCAAGGCGGCCTCCACACAGATTTTAATTGCTAAACCCACTTATTCTGACTCAGTGTCTGTTTGGTAAAATGTCTAGAGATACAAAAAGTGAGGAGACAAGTGAGCTGGGCCCAGATGCTTCTCTATGACTAACAGAATGTCCACCCAAAGTTGGGAGATGAGCAGCCTACTGGCGTGTCATAGGTGGGTGGGTTTCTCATAATCTTATTTAAAGCAGTGCCCTATTGTACTAAAATTATAATTTGTGAATAGGCATTAAATTAGAGCATTGGGCTGAGCTGACTCACTACCGGGAACTGGGACAGGGTCTGAGAGATGTCTCTGTGTCACAGTCAACTCAGGCGAGTGGAGAACAGCAGCGGGCCCTGATGGGGAGCCTGTGCGTGGCTTCTCCAGGTGACCAGAGTTACCGGGCCATGGGGCTTTCTCTCCATTCATTCTCTCTATCCCTGTAGAAAAAGAATGGGCTTATGTTGCAGTGATCCCCACTGGGTCAGCCAGTGGATCTCAAAGATGTTTGAAAATCAGAGTTTGGGGCTTTGGGTCATGTACCCAGATCTCTATGATCTCTAGGAAGGCCCCTGCAGTGGGAGGTCAGCACGGGACACACAGAAATTTGGAACGTGGTTTCAGGGCTGGATTTGGATGTAACCTAAAGTCCTCACCATTTCAAGTCATGGCTTTGGGGTCTTGGGAGGAGTAGGTGGTCTTCCCAAGGTGGCAGGTACCACTCTGCTGAGCTTTGTCTCTCTGGCAGGTGGGTGCAAGCTCATTGCCTTGAGCTGCAGTTCAAGTGCTCAGTGGCTTGTTGTAGCAGCTGTTGGGAAGTGTCGTTTCTGTGATAAGAGGAGAACTGTGGAGGTGAGTATGGATGAGGGAACCACTGGCATCTATTTCCATTAATTTGATATCCAATTTAATGTTTTAAAAAAAGATTTATTTATTTATTTATTTGACAGAGAGAGATCACAAGTAGGCAGAGAGGCAGGCAGAGAGAGAGGAGGAAGCAGGCTCCCTGCTGAGCAGAGAGCCCGATGTGGGGCTCGATCCCAGCACCCTGAGATCATGACCTGAGCCAAAGGCAGAGGCTTCAACCCACTGAGCCACTCAGGGGCTCTGATATCCAATTTAATTTGAATTCATTCAGCATATTACTTGTTCCACATACTGAAAGGAGTATAAGGTTCTGAGGTACCAGATTTTAGGAAGCGTGAGTTTTTCATAGAAATAGGGTAGAGAAATCCCAGAAATCCCTAGAAGGACTGGGTTGTGGGATGACTTAAAGGCTACAACTTTAGGGAGCCTGGGAGGCTCATTGGGTTAAAGCCTCTGCCTTTGGCTCGGCTAATGATCTCAGGGTCCTGGGATAGAGTGCCGCATGGGGCTCTCTGCTCAGCAGGGAGCCTGCTTCCTCCTCTCTCTCTGCCTGCCTCTCTGCCTACTTGTGATCTCTCTTTCTGTGTCAAATAAATAAAATCTTTTTTAAAACGGCTACAACTTTAAGGAATAACCGGCTATTCCCAATGTGGGTGACATTGCCCTTGGGAATATGTCACACTGGCTGGAGAAACTTTCAGTTATCATAGCTGAGAGGGGAAGTGTTACTGAGACCGAGGATGCTGCTAAAGGCCCCTCAATATGCAGGAGAGCCACAATAAAGAATTATCTGGCTCCAAAGATCAATAGAGTCACTCTTGAGAAGCCCTGTTGTAAATAGAGCCCAAAGCACAGGAGTTGCACCTTCTCTTCCTCTTATGACTGCCTCTTGCATTTTAGGCATAATAATCATCAGATATTTTGGGAGCATCATCGGTGTGCCAGACACAGTGCTTGGCAAAGTGGGAGGCTAACAGATGACTAAGGCCAGTTAGGGAGAATCAAGAGGACCCCTGGGGCTCATGTCTTTCCTCTCCTGGATTGAAAGCTCCCAGGGAGACGGTGCATCTCCTGGACTATCACCACATCAGTGAAGGTGCCTGGTGGTGGCCTTTGTTCTTAACAAAGGCCTGTGTGCATCGGGAGTGGGGTGGGTAAGCGCCCCTCCCCCGTGGAGCCTGTGCTGAGTCCATCCTGGTGAGTTCAGCTGGCCTGTGGTGCTGTTCTGAAGGCCTCCTGCTTTCTCACCGTGGGGCTTCTCACTCCAGAGGGCAGATTTCTGTTGGTAACTGAGGTTGTCTCAGATGTGACTGAGAGTCCAGAGCTCATTTTGTTGCTCAACAGTGATTATTCACAGCTGACTGCAGACTTCTTCAGAAAAGCCCCCACATCCGGCCCCAGGAAGTCCTGCTCAGTGAGGGTGTCCTGGCATGGGAGCTTTGGAGAAGGAGGAGAATCATCTGGGTCGCTTATAATTCTGTCATTCTAACCTCCCTCGATTGCATGTTGAGCCACAAGAGCTCGGGGGCTTGCGAAGGATTGTTTCACGAGGAGTTCAGGCTTGAAGAAGATGAAAAAGCCAAAGCGTAGGATTCAAAGGCTGCCTGGGCCTGCCCCAGTCCTACCCCAGCCCACCTAGGGAGAGGCCCCCATTTCCACTGCGCTGGAGCACGAGAGCTAGAGCAGTTCGGCTGCTGATGGACTGATAGCTCAACATGTCTCTTTGCCGTCACACATTTATATTCGTCAGATTCTGTGCCAAGGAGCTCAGGGTGGGGCAAAGGTGCTGCACAGTTATGGCAAGGGGTCTGTGACCTGTGCAACAAGCCTCATCTGTAGATAAAATACATAATATTTCACACGTGTGTGTTCTATTGTTTTTTAAGTGTATATGAATGCGATGAAACTACAGGGATTAGTTGCTGAATTCAGAGTGAATTGTCATTGCCCTGCTGCCTTGAACCACAACCCGTTGTGAGTCTTTCTCTTAGCTTGCTTCCAATCCCTTCCTGTTTCGACTTCTCCAGTCAGGAACCAGGTCTTGTCAATTGCGCTCTCATAAGTCTCACATACGTGTCCTTTCTTCCCCTCCTTTGTTACCCAGGTCTGGCCCTTATTACTCTACCACTCCCAGACGACCAGAGCTGCCCACCTGGTCCATCTCTGAGGTCCATTCCAGACCATCCATGACACTACCACCAAATAAAGCTTTCTACTGGTCTGTAGAACTCCTTGGTTTAAAAATCGTTTGAACTTCTAGTCTTCTCAACTTGGTATTCAAAAAGCTTCCTTCTGTGGCATTAAGAGACATCTTACCATTTCTTCAAGCAAAGTAATTTGGTTCTCCCCCCCCCACAAAGAAACAGCTCTTGAACACAAAATGAGTCACTTTATCCTTTACATGCTCTAATATTTTTAAAATTACTTTAAAAATAAGGTTTAAGTGTCCCATTAAAATACCTGTCAATGTATAATTACCGCATGGAATTATTTTATTTTTTTATCATACCCTTCAGAATACAAGTGTTCAATAAACATATATACACACAGTGGTATTATGCACTGCAATGAATAGCAAGCTTTTTTTCCCCTTTTCCCCAGATCTCACTTTTTTAAAGAAAAGAGATTCATTTCTTATGTCCTTTAGATAAGTTGTCCCCAAATCACAGTGTTCTACGGAGTGCTATACACCAGAATATTCAGCAACTGTCAGTATGGTTTACCAGCCCCAGGTCTGTAACATTTCAGCCTTTTCATCTTCAGCCTGCTTGGATGCAGGCAGGTGAGGAGCCAAGAGAAGCAAGTCCAACGGGACCTGCTGGCTCCCTCTCGTGGAGAGCAGGAAGATAACATGCAGGAAGAAAAGTTGCTGTGTGTCTATTGAAACAGCCCAAGGAACGTGATCTGCAAAATATGGTATGAGACAGAGTTGTATTTTGCTGTGCACTGCAAAAAGGATTGGAAACCATTGGGGGCTGGGCAATAATTCGAATAAAGAGACTGTGCAGATAATCAAAATATCACATTTTAGCTGATGGTTGGTTGGTCTGTCAACAACAACGCTCCCCACCAGGGCAACTTACAGTGAGCGAGCTGGTTCGGGAATCTGTTTTCGCCCGCTCTGATCTGACCCACAGTGCGGGCCGCGGTGACGGGCTTCAGTCCTGGTGGGGAGTCACATCCAGGCGCTTAGGCTCGCCAGTGGCGGTCTGTCCAGGCCTCAAGAGGTCCTGAGTCTGCAAGAGATGGAGCCTAGGCCCTTGCATTGCTGGTTCCATACATGTCAGCAGTTTCTCCTACTGCTGTCACCCAGCCCTCAAGGCCTCCCAGGCTGGCCCCTGGTCACCCACCAGTCAGCATGTGAGCCTTTCGTGCCTTCCCCTTCTTCCAACTAGAAACAGAGATGCAGGCAACAGGGACCACAGTTAAGGTTTACTCTCTCAGAAAGGGGTGGGGGCTTTAAGGGCAATGAGTAGCATGTCTCATACAACCTGTCATTCATGAAATGCATTAAACATTTGGCCTGTTCAGCTTTTACAGTTGCACCACGTGCTCCTCAATGCTGATGGCAGAAAGACAGCAATGTTTGAGCCTATCCGACTGGCGGAACACTGGAGAAGTCCCTGCTACTGGCATTCCCTTTTGCTTGGTTAAATATGGCCTGCCTTCCTGGTCTTACCTTATGGGTCATTTATGCTGGGAGACCCTCCTCAAGTCCCCCAAGACCGGATGAGGTGATTCTCCCATGCCCCCAGGACCCCAGCCATATGCTGATCATTGTGCTCAACAGGATGGGGCGCCTGGGTGACTCAGTGGGTTAAGTGTCTGTCTTCATCTCAGGTCATGATCTCGGGGTCCTCAGATCAAGCCCCACACCAGGCTTCCTGCTTAGCAGGAAGTCTGCTTCTCCCTCTCCCTCTGCCCCTCCTCACCCTGCACTTACGATCTCTTTCTCTCTCTCAGATAAATATCTCAGCTAAATATCTCTCATAAATATCTTTTTATTTATAATAGATAATATATTTATTATCCATAAATTCTAAAAATCAATCATCTTTAAAATACCTATTATCTTTATCTAAAAATCTATTATCTTAATAATATATTTATCATTATCTATTATAAATAAAGAGATATTTATGAGAGATATTTATCTGAGAGAGGGCATGTCTGGCCCTCTTTTAGCCCCTTTCCTCCCACAAGGAGTGAGGAGACCATGGGAAAAAGGGATGTGCTCATGCAAAGCCCACATCTCCCAGACTGCTCTGGATTCTGTGAACCAGAATCCCATGCTCCAGTGGCCCTGAACCTGCTTCCAGAGCCTGCATGGGTCTTCTCCATGGGCCTCCTTCCAGGGTCAGGCACTGCCACGGATCCCCAAATGTCCAGCCCAAGAGGCAGCTGTCAGGAGGTGTGTGGATAGAGCTTGGATTCTGGTGCTGGACTGTCCACACACATGCTTGAGACACTCTGTGGCAGAGGACAAACCCAGCAGGAGAGAGCGAGGGGCAAGCTGGGGGCTGGGAGCCAACGGCTGGCTTTTCCTAAATCCCAAGAAGTCCAGTGATTCCAAATACAAACCCAGTCTTCCCTGTTACTATGAACATACTTGTCGAGGCCAGAGGAAAAAATATTTAAGCCATTAGAACAGCTGAAATAAAAAAGACAGACAATAACAAGTGCTGGTGAGAATGTGGAGAAACCGGAGCCCTTATGCACTGTGGGTGGGGTGTAAGAGGGTGCATGAGGCTGCTGCAGAAAGCTAAACACAGAGCTAGCTACTGTGACTTAGCAAGTCCCCTCCAAGGAATGTACCCAAGAATTGAAAACATGTCCACACAAAAACTTGTACATGGACATTCATGGTAGTGTGCTTTGTAATAACCAAAAGATAGAAGCTACGGAAATATCCCTCAAATGATAAATGAATAAATAAAATGTGCTTTATTCATACAATGGAATATTATGCAGCTGTATAAGGAATAAAGCACTGACACACACTCCCACGTGATGAACCTTGAAAACCTTACATTAAGTATAACCAGCTGGTCACAAAAAGTCACGTAATGTATGATTCCATTCATATGACAGGTCCAGAATGGGCAAATCCATAAAGGCAGGAAGGCTAGTGGTTGCAAGGGGCTGCTGGAGGGAGGAGGGAATGGCCAAGGACTTTCATGGGTATGTTTCTTTTTGGAGTGATGAAAGTGTTCTGAAGTAGATCATGGTTATGGCGGTATGATTCTGAGGACATACTAAAAACCACTGACTTGTACACTTTCTTGTTATTTTTTTTAAAGATTTTATTTATTTGAGAGGGAGAGAGAGAGTGAGCACACATGAGCAGGGGGAGGGTGAAGCAAACTCCTCACTGAGCAGGGAGCCCAACATGGGATTCGATTCCAGGACCCCAGAATCATGACCTGAGCCGAAGGCAGACACTTAACTGACTGAGCCACCCAGGCGCCCCTGACTTATACACTTTAAAATGGTGGATCTATAAAAGTGAATTATATCTCCACTTAAAAAAGAGCAAACATATATTGGACAGTTTGTTAGCTTGATTAGAAGTGCTAATATTTAGACATATGGTGCACAGGTCTCCACTGGCACTGCAGATGTTACTGGGAACCCTGAACATGGAGGTGTGAGTCAGCTGCAGATACTTTGTCAAGGTCAGGTTTTCCGATGAACCTGGACTTCATATTTGAGGCTGGAGCATAGTTAGAGCCGGGTTGTGGAAACATATATACCCTGAGAGGAGCTCAGACTTCATCAGGGAGGTCTTGGTTGTATGCGGGTTCTGAGAATCTTAAACCAGAGTCTGCATTTTCAGATAAACCACTCTGGCAGCTGGTGCGGAGGACAGATGTGAGGGTGACAGGACTGGAGTCAGACAGGCAGTCAGCTGTGGCACTAGTCCAGGATAGAGGTGGTGCTGGCATGACCTAAGGCAGTGGGGGTAGAAATGTGGCAGAGGGAGAGGGCAGGTAAGAGAAATATTTAACTGATAAACTCAGTGGGATTTGGATCTTAACTGGATGTGGGAATAAGAAGGTGGAGGAAGCATCAGGGGTGACTTGGTATGGGAGATGGTGGTGCCACCAACTGGGTAGAGAAGACCATGATTTTTCAATGTCAGAAGTGGCATGGTTCAAGTGGGTGAGGCTGGGGAATGGGGGGATAGAGTGTAGGTAAAAGTCCTGGGGGGGACTGAGGAACTTTGAACCTGGGGTGTTGGTTGGAATGAGGTCATTACAGCAGAAGTTGAAATCTCTTAAGATGATGGCAGGTGCCAAAGTTCTCAGTGGAGGTGAGTATGACCTAGAAAGAGGAGTGCTGACTATCGTAGATGTTGGGAGTGTCAGAGAAGGAGAAGCTGGAGAAGCTTGGCCAAGGCTGGAAGATTAATGTCTTGGAAGAAGCAACTGTGACCAGGATGCCAATCTGCTGTCTTCTTCTTGCCTTGGGTCAAGGGAGTATGGGGAAGCAGGATGTGGACAACACATTCAGCAGAAATGCTGAGAAACAGAGGAGGTTATCTACGTGGGAAAGAAAGGTTCCAATGTATTCTGGATGGAGGAACAAACTGAAAGAAATGGGGTGGCTGTCAGTGGCCCAAGAAATCAGGTGGAAGAAGCACCATGAAGACAGGGGAAGATTGAGGTGGGATGGTTAGGATGGCTGGGGGGTGGCAAGGAATATGGATGAAGCAACAGGCCCCATGTTCCCATCTTTGATGGCTTTAGTTCTGGTGCTGGAACTGGCTGCAAGTTCCAGCCAGGTCTTGGCAGGGCCTAAATGGAGTGGCTACTCTACCTTCTTGGTCAGATGGCAGGCATGTTTATTGGCCAAAGGGCCCATTGGTAGGGGTCTGTTACACCTGGGTTGAATACCAACTGGGTATTGTATTAGTTTGTCGTGGTTTCTGGTCCCATAGACTGGGTGGCTTAAACAACAAAAGTATATTGTCTTACAGTTCTGGCTAGAATTCTGAAATCAAGGTGTTGCTAGGGTTAGTCCCTTTAGAGGACCATGAGGGAAGGATCTGCTTAAGGCCTCTCTCCTTGGCTTGTTGATGGCCATCTTCTCCCTGTATCTTTTCCCATTGCCTCTGTGTGTATCTGTCTTCAAAGTTCCCATTTTTATAAGGACTCCCTAATGACCTCATTTTAACTCAATTACTTCTTTAAACTCCCATCTGCAAATAGCACATACTGAGCTACCAGGGATTAAGACTTCAACACATGAATTTGAGGGGACACAATTCAACCTGTAACAAGTATCTGTCGGCAACCATTCTTAGCTTTCAGTTGCTCTGTCTCTTAACTGATAACCATAGCACTACCAACTTCACTGAATTGTATGGATGAATGGGAACAGTGTCTGGCACATTTTAAATGCTTGCTACAAATGATGATCATCGTCACCATCGTTACCATCATCATCTGGACCCCTGCACTTGGTTTGTGGACAGTAAAACCTGTGAATTCTTTCCACTGATCATCCTGAACTTAAGTTACAGAGAGACCCAGGCAGGAGCTGCAAAGAATAGCTGAAGGGCGAAGCTCAGGTCCTCCCTGACTTGCATGCAGATGGAATGAGCTTTAAAAGGAATACCAGGTTCAGCTTTGGGATTGCAATCAGATAACACAGGGATGCCGGGTGGGAGAGAGAGAGAGAAATCCTAACACTTTAATTTGGTTGGGGGGGGGGAGGAGAGGGAACGTTGGCTTTATGATCTATATGTAAGTCACAGAACTTTAGGTTCTGCTGTGGGGAAGGACTTTTCTTCTTTTCCTCTCTGTCCTGTCACTCTAAACTACTATCCCTCCTCTGGGCCTCACAGAGGTATTATGCCACTTGCCCCCCGAACAGAGGTTTGGAGTGATATCAGAATTTGTGAGAAAGGCAGATTCTGTTGAGGGCATCTGGGGCTGACTTTGGTGGTACTGTAAGCTTATCTGGTACAGGGCTTTCTTAGGAACCCAGAAATCCTTTTGCAGGTGGATATGCATCTTTTATAGCCGTAGTTCTCAAAATGCGGTCTGCAGATCAGCAACATGGGGGTTGCCAGACTTTTCTGTAAGGAGTCAGTAAATATTTTTAGCTTCGAGGGCCAAGAGGCCACATGCAGTCTCTGTCACAGCTACGCCACTGATGTCGTGTGAAAGTGGCCAGAGACGCTAAGCCAGTGAGTGAATGCGGCTGTGTTCACAGGTGTATGAAATAAGTGGCGGGACATTTGGCCACGGGCCATAGTTTGTTGACCCCTATCTTACTGCAATTATTAAGAGTGCTCTCTCTTTTTAACGTGTTCTGGTTAGGACACTAAATTTTACAGTCTCCCCTCCTAGGGGTCTGGCTGGCAGGCGGGGAATGGTAGCTGTGATACACTGTATTTGCCACACTCCGCCGAGAAGCAAACTGGTAGGTTTGTACAGCTTTAGAAGTGGGGAAACAGAAGTAAAGCCACTGAGAAGATCCTTGTTCTTAATTACTCTCCTTTTTAGTGTTCTTTCCGCCCTCTCTTCCTCCCCATTGTGGATCTGGGACTTTGAAGACCATCTTCAAAAGGATCAC
This sequence comes from Ailurus styani, assembly GCA_002007465.1. Lineage (NCBI taxonomy): Eukaryota > Metazoa > Chordata > Mammalia > Carnivora > Ailuridae > Ailurus > Ailurus styani. The sequence goes on along the minus strand of LNAC01000372.1, from coordinate 153,598 downwards.
AGCTTTGAGGCGGCTGCTGTTTTAGATTCTTCTACCTGCTTAGGCCTTTCCTTCTCCGGGGCAGGAGCCTGAGCCAGGCCACAACTAGCTTCGTCGGGGTGAAGATACAATTCTTTAGGACAAATAACCCTGAGCAATATAAGAGAAAGTACTTATTTCCCCCCTAAAAAATGAACACTTTTGAAATTAGAGGAAAACATGTAGGAAATCTCTGGTCCCTATACATAAATTCCAAGAGTTTGAAAATAAGTTACCTTATGTTGAAATGTCATTTTTATCCGGAAAAGCTCAAAGACCATTGAAAGCATCATCGACAAGCATTCACTAGCTCCCTAGAAGCTAGATTCCTCAGAATCCTTGCTAATGGGCAGCATAGGCACTTTTATCCAAGTTAGCTAGGAAAATTTGAAGGGCCCCCTTCACCCCAGAATGCCCACCCCCTGTTTCTAGCCTACAGCCTGCTTTGTATTTTCACATCATGAAAATAAAAGGGGTTATCTGGGTTACCATGGTGACTGAGGTCCCCACTCTTTTCCCACTTCATTACTGGGCCAATGTGGCCACCGGTCTGCCAATGTCTCTGAGAGGTGGGGACAAGAAGCCAGATTGGGCTACTCCACAGGGCTCCTGGGAAGTTGGCTGGTGGCTGTGGTGTAACTTTTATCCAAAGCCTATTATAGACTGTTTGTGTCTTCCTAAAATTCATCTGTTGAAACCCTAATCCCCAGTGTGATGGTATTTGTAGGTGAAGCCTTTGGGAAGTAATTAAATCACAAGGGTGAAGCGCTCATAAATGGGGTTAGTGCCTATATTAGCGTTCTGGAGAGAAACAGAACCAATAGGATAGATAGACAGACAGATAGAAATAGATGTAGATAGATATAGATACCTACAGATAAGAGACTTATTATAGGAATTGGCTCATGGAGCAAGGGAGGTTGAGAGTCCCACAATTTGCCATCTGCACTCTGGAGAACCAGGAAAGCTGGTGGTATAATTCAGCCTGAATCTGAAGTTCTGGGAACTGGGGGCTGCTGATGAAATTCCTGGAGTCTGAAGGCCCAGCAACCAGGAGCTCCAATGTCCGAGGGCAGAAGATGGACATACGAGCACAAGACGAAAGAGGGGGAATCCACTCCCCCTTCGTTTCATCTGGGAGCCCCCAAAGGGATTGGGTGAGGCCGCACTGGTGAGGGTGGATCTCTTTATTCAGTCTACTGAGTCAAATGGTATTTTCTTCCAGAAACTTCCTCACAGGCACACCCAGAAGTAATGTTTAACCACTATCTGGGCATCCCTGAGCCCCTTCGAGTTGACTCATCAAACTAACCATCACACTGTCCTTATAAGGGGAGACACAGGAGAGGCGATCTCTCCCCCTTGTCACACAAGAACAAAGGGGGAAGTCCACCTTCTCCAAGCTGGGAAAGGGTTCTCACCAGAATCCGGTGATGCCAGCACCTTGATCTTGGACTTTTAGTCTGCAGAACTGTAAGAGAGAAATGTGTGTATTTTGAGCCCCCCGTCTATGGTATTTGTTACATAAGCCTGACCAGACTAAAACAAAGTCTTTGTGAAGGAACAGGTGGGAGTGAACATGGAGCCTCCCCCGACACCTGTTCTTGGGAGCTGCCTGGCTCAGAGTGAGGCAGTGAGCTGGTGTGGATAATGACCACACTCTGCAGAATGAGTAACCAGACAGGGACGGGTCACTCAAGTTGGATACCTAAGGTAGTTTTACAGCTGGGCCATTTTCAAACAGCCATCAGGAAAGATGTTCTGTAACAATTATATTTTCTCATACATTTCCATTATAAAGCAGTAGCAGGTTACAGTGTACATATTATGGTTCTAGTAAGCCAAATACATAGCATTTTCTGTAATGATTTTGTCCCCTTTCCATCATCAAGGGGCCCTCAGGGCTTTGGGGGGGTTGCCCAGGGCTTAATTCCGACTGATTGTGGCGTGACTGGTCTTGTCGGGTCCCCAGGAGGCCTCTGCTGAGGGCTAGGTCTTGTCTGTCTAGCTCTGGCATCAGGCTATGGTTGCAGCTGCTGACATGATCTTTTCTTGTTTCCAGGCTAAGTTTCCCAGAGTCTATGTCTTCGGATTCTCTCAGCATTTCCAAGTCCCTTCCAGGAACCACTGGCTCTCCTGCTCACCAGCATAGACTGGACAAATACCCTCTTTGATATAGCCTCTCTTCTGCTCCTGTTCCAAAGTGCTGGTCTCTTCTGCACCTGGGACACCAACTTGGGACTCACCCTCACATTATGTAGAGTGGCTTTTAAGCCCAGCATGGTGAGGGTTGCTTTTCTCCTTCTTGGAGACTCAGACCCTTGTCTTGTACTCACTATTTCCTGCCCTCCACTTTCACCTTTATTTTTGCTCTGCTAAAAACTATACTTTATCAGATCTTGCATCCTCTTTACATGCAGTTTATAGTAAAATCTGGACTAAGATCTTAAGTTTTTCTCTCGATGTCAAAAAGGAAGCTTTGGAATTTAGAAAACCTTTTTCTTTTTTAATAAAACCTGTTTTTCAGACTCCTCTCTCTTTATGGATCTTAAAAATCCCATGTTGAAACTGCATCTATGACTTCTCTGACCTGGGTGGTGGTGGCTCCCCTTCCCAAGGTGGACAGTGAATGACATGAGTTCGGTAGGGCTGGCTTGCCTAGGAAAGAGAGACTCCCAGGACTTAAAATGGTGTTTTAGTATCTCAAAGATACTTTCCTACGCATTCTTTCTTGGATTTGTTTTGCATTTAAGATATTAAAATCATACTTGTGAATATAACGACTTCAAATAACTACAACTTTAAATCCACCGATTAGTGTAAGCCTACAAATTAGCAAGGACAATAGACCTTGTGTCTACTGGGGCCTCATCTTTAAGTCAGGTTGTAGCATCCTGTACCATTTAGCCACTGACCAATGTGGGTGAGCCACAGACACTTCCAAGCCATTCAGAGCAACGTTTTTTATTTGCTACTTGATACCTGTTCACTCCTGGTCATGTCACTATGTATAGTTGTGCAGCTGGTGCACTGCACAATTCTGGGGGCTGTGGTCCTTAGGCTAGACTTTGTAAGGTAAATGGTGCTCCCCTGGAGTCCTGTCCCTTCCCACTCCATCTTTTTTTTTTTTTTAAGATTTTATTTATTTATTTGACAGCGAGAGAGAGAGAGAGAGAGAGAGAGAGAGAGAGATCACAAGTAGGCAGAGAGGCAGGCAGAGAGAGAGGAAGCAGGCTCCCTGCCAAGCAGGAAGCCCGATGCAGGACTTGATCCCAGGACCCTGGGATCATGACCTGAGCCGAAGGCAGAGGCTTTAACCCACTGAGCCACCCAGGAGCCCCCTTCCCACTCCATCTGACCTCATTTCAACCTGACCTTTAATCTTAGGTTCCCATCCTTTTCCTCATTCTGTCTCTGTACCTCTGGAATTAGACAGGACTTCCTGGTAACACTCTCTCTCTTAAGAACTTGGTTCTGACTTTCCCACTGGCACTGGGGCTCCAGATTTCCTCTGGATGTTACCCTGCCTCATTTAGCTACTTGGCCCCTCACTTGGCCATGGCTGGGCCCCTAATGTTTCCAGTAAGATTGTGGGGGTGCTTTGGATAATTCCAGTTTCAGAAAATAATTGCTGCTCTTACAAGACATCTGGGTTCAATCAAGTAAGAATTAAAAATCTCCTATAGCATCATGCTATCTCCTCTCCGGGTGATGGGAGCAGCATGGACTAGTGGTAAAGGGCTCAGTCAGAACTTGCCTCCTGTGGGATGCCTTAGGTGGCTCAGTCAGTTAAGCATCTTACTCTTGGTCTCAGCTCAGTTCTTGATTTCAGGGTTGTGAGTTCAAGCCCTGTGTTGCACTTCATGCTGGGCATGGAGCCTACTTAAAAAAAAAAAAAAAAAAAAGTTGGCTCTTGTGTTCTGGTTCTGCCTCTGCCAGTAACTAGCTCTGACCTCCAGGTGTTTCTTTACTTCTTGGGCTTCAGTTCTCTCCCTGATGCAGAGGCAGCCACCAGATGATTTCTAAAGGCACCCTGCTCTAAGGCTTGACAATCCCTAGGCATGCTTCCTATGAGACATTGTGTTGCTGAACTCACAAGTGCCAGATGCTGCTCGGCTTGTGTTGAAACTCAGAAGGAACTTTCCCCAGTATGTATTTCCTTTCCTGTGAAAACAGTTGAGCGTCTTCATGTGCATGTGAGGATCTGCTGGGAGGAGGTGTTTGGTTTGTTTTAGCTTGAAGGGTATTTGGTTTCTCCACGGGCTCTGTAGAGCATGCAGCGGCTCGAAGTTCAAGTGAGCTTGCTGTGTTGTTGGTGCTTCCAAACCAGCGCGGAGATCACTGTCACGAGATTTGTTTGGACAGCAATTTAGATACATTCCTGCCAGGAAAAACTTGGGAAAATTTCTCTTTTTGCTCCATGTCCTGAAGCTGTTTTTATTTGTTTTTGGTGTGTAACACCCTCTTTTCTGAGTAAATCCCTCACCCAGGGGCTCCATGTGACTTTCTTGATAAAGCTGGGATTCCTGCTGGTCCTCCTTTGCAGAGCGATTTTGGCACCTGTGGAAGGCTTTCTTTCATTCCACCCATAGGTGGGCGTGTTCAGTTCTGGTCTGGGCATGTGACTCCAACTAGGGTTTGGGACTGAGAAGGAGAGGGTCCTGAGCTCGCCGGGGTCTCCGTTCAGGTTCCTTAAGGCTGTGTGAGGGTCAGGATGTAGAAGAGAAGTGGGTTTGGGGTTTGCGGGTAGGGGCTCCTGCTCCCTAGGGTCCCTTCTCGATAGTCTGACTTGCTTGTGCACACACCACTCTGGATTCTTAGTGAGTCCTAAATGGTTCCTCCTCAACACAACTGCAAATTGAGATGTGGCAGATTGGTTTTAATGACAGAATCATGGGGGCTGAGTTGACTGTAGGCATTGTGGTTAAGACCCACAGCTTCCACAGCACCTTTCTAGCCTTGTCCCTGGACAGCTGGGATCCAGCTTCTGTGCATGGGGTCAGTTGTTGCTCAGTAACAGCGAGGGGGTACAGAAAAGGGGGCACCAGACTCTGTGGTTATGCTACATTTTTCATTTCAACTACTTTAAATTTAAACAGCCGTATGCATTTATCAGCTATTGTATTGGAGGGAGCAGTTCTTGAACCTTCCCTTGGGCTGTGTTCAATGGACAGGAGTGATTTCATCAGACAGGAAAGTGTGTGGGAGTGTGTTAACCGTTATAGGAGTCATGCCTCTGAGATAACCATCATAACAACCATAAAGAAAATGAATCTCCAGGAGGCTGGAAAAGGGTGACTTTGGTGATAGGATTCAGATACCTTGACAAGCATCTGTAGGCATTTAAAAAATTAAAAAAAAAATTTTCTGTGGTAGATGAGGATTTTGGCAACCCTAAATCACAATTCTTCAGCACACAGCTCTAACGCAGTGCCACATTCGCAGGGTATGGAGAGCAAACTGCATGGAGTTCTAGGGTAGCCCTAATTTACTGTTTCGTCTTAGAGTGAAGAGTCTGGGGGTAAGGTGGGAGTGGAGCTGGAATGGAGAAAGGGAGTTTTCCTTTTTGTTTATACCCTCTACCATGCTTTGCAGTTTCAATTATGTATATGCATAACTTTTATCTAAATAAGTACATAAACACATAATATTGTTCTAGATTCCCTTCTCTCAAGTCTTCTCTGCATTAATACTGGCATGGAAAAGTGCTCAGGAATTTTGTTCTGTAAAAAAAAAGCAGGTCACCAACTATATAGTTCCTTTTCTGAGGACACACACATATATACAGTGAGGAAAAGTCTTGAAGGATATATTCTTAATGTTACTTTGGTAGTAGAGTTTTGGATGACTTAAATTTTTTGTATTGTACTTTCTAACTCTTCTCCAATGGACATGTTTCACTTGTGTTGTAAAAATAATAATGAGAACATAGTTTACACCACAGCAATCAACATAACTTTGTTCCCTTTTTCTCAGGCTGTTGCCTTTTTTTTTTTTTTTAAGCTCAGTATCTTGGTTCAGGAAATAGGGTAAAATAACCTATGAATAGTTTAAACCTAAGTGTGTGGGGGCTATTCAGAAAACTTTGGATTAAAACTGAATAACAGGTGTGACCCTTGAAAGGATACTTTAAAAAGAAAAAAGATGACTATCTCTCCACAGTCATCATATGAGAGATCTGTATTGCTGTTGATGGTTAGGAAACTTTTTTTTTTTTTTTTTGCAGTTAATCAACTGGATTGGTTTTGATTTCTTGGTTTAATTGACGGAATTGTATTCCTTTAAAATTCCTAGGCTGAAGCCCAGAACCTCAGAATGTGACTGTATCTGAAGACAGGACCTTTAAAAGGGTAATTAAATTGAAACAGGGTCTTTAGGGTGGGCCCTCGGTCAACAGAACTGATATCCTTATAAGCAGAGATTAGGACACAGACAGTGCAGACAGAGGGATGACCATGAGAGTACACAGGGAGAAGGCAGTCATCTTCCTGCCAAGAAGAGAGATCTCAGAAGAAATCAGTCCTGCTGATACCTTAAACTTGGACTTCAGCTTTCAGAACTGAGAAAATAAATTTCTGTTGTTTCAGCCCCTCAGTCTGTGGCATTTTGTTATGGTAGTGATAAGAAACTAACACACTTGGATTTTGTGTGACTTGCTTCATTGCAAAGAGGAATTGGGGGATATTTGTTGCTCAGATTTTCCTGCAGTCCAATTCCTGGCTAAAGAAAATTTATCTCTGTGGGAATTTAGTCATTGATTACTTCAAGTCTATCCCTCCTCAAAACTTTGGGGACAGCGACATCTAGTGGTCATTTCTTTAAATACCCTGTCAGTGGTTCTCAGTCTGGCTTCACATTAGAATCACCTGAAACGACCTGTTTAAAATCTCGATACTCAGGTAACACCCTAGACGAATTTTTTCAGAATCTTTTAGAGTTGGACCTAGGCATCAGTATTTTTTTTAAAGCTTCCCACATTGGTCCATAGTGCAGCCAATGTTGAAAACCACAGCTTTCAATGGGTTCCCCTGCTAAATGGTGAAAACTGTTCTGGGTCGTAAAAATACAATGTAATTTCTCACAATGTGACAAAATGTTAATTTCTGTACTTATGTATTGTCCCCTTGCCTTCAAAGAAGGTAAAATACATGGGATAGGGACCATGGTCTGTTTGACCATTGGGTCCCATGAGCCTCGAACAGTACTGGGCAAAGTCTGGGTTCATAATAGCATTTGTGAAATGAAGAAACAAAAATATAGCCTGCTCCCCACCTGTGCTAATTATAAATATGATTTTCTTATGATGGAAAATATCGATTTCACTGCAGAGTTTAAAACATACTATGCAGATTCAGTTCAAAGTGACTCATGGAATATTATAGGAAGCCATTTCTTGGTCTGTCATATAACACATAGGTTGTTTTCTTGCGGTCTACCACTTCTGATCCTAGGAGAGGATTCTCAATTTAGTGGTCAGTTCTCAATGTCTGTTAAGTGTTTTAGCTTAAAAGAACTGTTAAAGTAATGATCTTTTGCTCTGTGCTTCCCCCTACCACCTTCAGTTTTAGAAGTTTCTATATTATTCAGTATTAGTTAAATATCCACTTAAAAGTTTTCCAGTTGTTAAATTTTTTTATTGGCTTAATGTACATGGATTTTTTTGCATATGATGCATAGTGAGGATCTAATTTTTTAAAAAGATTTTATTTATTTATTTGACAGAGAGAAACATAGTGAGAGAGGAAACACAAGCAGGGGAGAGTGGGAGAGGGAGAAGCAGGCTTCCTGCTGAGCATGGAGCCCGATGCAGGGCTCGATCTCAGGACTCTGGGATCATGACCTGAGCCAAAGGCAGATGCTTAATGACTGAGCCACCGAGGTGCCCCAAGGATCTAATTTAAGAGTCTCTCAAATCCGAGAGCCAGTCTTATTCACGTGATTTGAATACATCACTCCTTTTTTTGGTTTTTGGTGCTTTCTTTCTCCTGAACTAAGTCCTCTTTTATGTCAGTATGAAAGATGTTAGACTGAGACTTTTCCTGACAGAGTGAGCGGGGACAGTTCTGCATTTTCTTCAAAGAAAATCTCTAGGAACCTGCCTCTTGACCTTTGGATGTCCTTAAAAAGTAGTGACTGAGGGGCACCTGGATGGCTCAGTCAACTGAGCATCTGACTCTTGATTTCAGCTCAGAGTCTGATCTCAGGGTCGTCAGATTGAGCCTTACGTGGGGCTCCGCGCTCAGTGGGCAGTGTGCTTGAGATTCTCTCTCTCCCCCTCCCTCTGTCCCTCTCCCACTGTGCTCGCTCCCTCTCTCAATAAATAGATAGATAGATAGATAAATAAATAAATAAATAAATAAATAAATAAATTAAAAAAATCTAAAGTAGAGCATGAGGAGAGAAAGAAGAGAACTAGACTTGCTGAAAGGATTTCTTTGGCGAGAGCTGTTGCTGTGTCTGGGCCTCCAAATTCCTTTTTTGGGAAGTTGAGGGTGCTTCCTTCTAACTCCAGTCTGGAGAAGACCAAGAGAACTTTGAGAAGTGCTCTTCATGGGGTGACACAGAGGATGGGTGTACACTCGAGGCAGAGTGTGTACTGACTGCTACCTGGAAGCCAAGGGGCCAGATAAGGCTGTCTGGCTGCTTTTGGCAGAGCCTGGGGGGCACTGTTGTGTGTGGATTGGCCCCCATACCCCAGGGTTATAGGGCACAGGATGTGTGAGTGTGTTGCAAGGACCAGATGGGAGACTGCCTGGGAAAGAAGATGTGGGATTGTTGTGATTTAACATGTTCACAAGTTCTTATAACACTTCTCTGTTTAAGATAGGATGCTTATTTAGCCTCTGCTTGGCTGTGGGCTGGACATAGTGACATGCTTTAAATGAATGTAGAATTTGTGGAAGTAAAAGCGTGAGACCTCCAAGACTAAGTCATAAAGCATGTTATAACTCCCTTCTAGCTCCTTTCTCTTGAATGGCCTGCTCTGGGAGAAGCCAGCTGCTGTGTTGTGAGGATACTCCGGTAACCCTGTGGCTGAGCTGTCAGACAAAATACAGGATTCCCATTGAGGTTTGAATTTTAGAGAAACAAAGAATACTTTTTTAAGTTTAAGTATATTCTAAATATTATTTCGTATATGTATATCCCAAATGCTGACTGGGCATCCTTCCTTTGGAGCTGAGACTGTATTGGGGATTTATAGCGATAGGATAATCTCTGACTTATGAATGGGCAAAAAAATGATGGCATTTTATCTGAGGAAGGGATTGATACTTTTTTTTTAAACTTAATTTTTCTTTTTAAGTAGGCGCCATGCCCAGTGTGGGATTTAAACTCTCAACGTTGAGCTCAAAGGCTATTTATGAAAGAAACCCAGAGAAACAGAGCCAGAGCCCTGCCTGGTCAAACCACTCCTGAAGTCCTCACTACTTCTAAATTGCTTCTTCACTGGGAGTGCTTTTGCTCCTGAAAAGGCATATGGTAATCTCCGGAGACACTTTTGGTTGTACCAACTGGGTGGGTGCTACTGGTGTCTAGTGGGTAGAGTCCAAGGATGCTGCTCAACATCCAGTATAAAGGGCAGTTCCTTCCTCCCTGCAACAAAGAATCATCTGGTCCCAAATATGTATGATGCTAAGGCTGAGAAACTCTGACCTAGAGATTAGATACAAGTCTTCTTTGAGTAAGGATAGTTTGTAGGCAGTACTATTCCTAGTACATCACACCAGGTATGTTCTCTTGATTCTTTGAACTTTTCTACCTGCAGTTGTTCTCACTCCAGTGCTCACTGCCCTCTCACTGCCTGGCGAATCCCACCCTCCCACCAAGCCCAGGCAGGAGCTGCATTTCTCTTATACTCCCTCCACACTCAGTACTCCTTTCACTGTGGCATTGGGCTGGGGCATTTGGGGGCTCATCGGTATGTTTGCCCCCCACTGGGCTGGAAGCATCATGAAGGTGGAGACTCGGTCTGTTTTCCCTCACACATCAAGTACGTGGGGGTGTGGCAGTTCTTGATACATACTCGATACATAAATAAATCAAGGAGCAAACAGAAGGCACTACTCAGCTATTTGAGCCTGCCAGAGGCAACTGTCCCTTCCTCCCTCCAGAGCTGGATTGACAAGGTGCATTTTCACAAGTCTGTTCCTTCTCACCACTCACCAGTTAAGTGGCGTGGTGGAGTAGCCCGACATTACTCAGACTTAAAAAGAAGGAAATCCTGCCCCCCACTACAACCTTGAGGATCTTATGGACCTTGAGGATGTTATGTTAAATGAAATAAGTCAGTCAGAGGAAGATAAATACTGTATGATTCCACTAATATGCCGTATCTAGAGTAGTGAGACTCTTAGAAGCAGAAAGTAGGATGTTGGTTCCCAGGGGCTGGGAGAGGGGAGAGAAAGGAGATGTCGTTCAAGGAATGCAGAGTTTCAGGTTTGCAAGATGCAAAGTTTCCAGAGATCTGTTGTGCAAAAATGTGCATACCATTAACACACAAGTTCTGCACATTTAAAATGGTTAAGATAGAAGATTTTATATTATGTATTTTTAACACACACACACACACACACTCACACACAGGTAATTAATTAGTGGGGATTTAAAAAAAATGCCCATGTTGATTACACTTTGGGAGACTTAGGAGGCGGGGCTCAGGGGGCTTCTCGTTATTTTGTGCTGATCTATGAGGATTTTACCTGCTTGCCTCAGAAACTAACCTTGTTATCAAATCCTGGGAAACCCTGTTGAGTCCCTCAAGCTGTCTGAACTGTCAGCCCAGCATGGTACATGTCAGCCCTGGCTACAGGGGTGTGTGTGTCTCTCTGCCACCCAGCCAGGTCAACATGCAAGGGTGTCCTGAGTTTGGATCACATCCTGGGATCTAGGGCTTTGGGCCTTAGGCAGCAGGCAGACACTGAAACAGCAGTGGCCCAAGTTCTGCTTAGTGATGTGGGTAGTCAGGGTGGGCCTTTGTACATTCTTCCTCGGAGCCTCTTGCTCTTATGAGACACTGGAGACATGTTCCTGCTCCTTCACACAGATCTGTGTAGCTCGGTGCATTCTTCCAATTGCCCATCCAGCCACAGGCAAATGGCTCTCTCCAGCTCTGTGAGGGGCCTTCACACCTAGTTTGTCACCTTTCCTGCCTTCTCCTGCTCCCCTCCGGGTCTGCCTTTTACCTGGGCCTGCCAGCCAGTTAGCACCTCTGCTGAACAGAAGGCCTGAAACAGAAGGGGGCCCTGCTCCTCATTCTCGTCTCAGGGAGCCAGGCTGGAGACAAAGGAAGGCAGATGCCCTCTCTCTGTCCACCCCTGTTTCCCTGTCTCCCTTCCATCTCCACCGGAACTCTCCAGTTTTCTGAGAAACCATCTCAGAGCGGGCTGTGGAGCATTGGGGAAGAATAACCACTGTCCCTCTCCTGTCTTCTGTTCCCCACCTCCTAGGATGACTCTGTGTTGGGTATATTTTTTGCTAGCAATGTTTAATGTTGTGCTTCCATACTTTCCCCTAACTAGTTTCACATTACTTTCATAACAAAGGAAAATTCACCTTGAAGAGGTGACTATAAGCTTGGGGGGGAAAAAAGGACTTAAAAAAATCGTGAGAGTAGGGCATGTTCCTTGTAAGGACAGTGAAGAAATAGAAACAGGGAGAAGGGAGAAAAGTAAACACCAAGCATAGAAATGTGTCACTTAGAGATAGCCTGAGGTCAGTGTGGGTTTGCCAGAAAGAAGAGGCTGAGGGGAGGCAGGAGCAAGGCATGAGGTACCGCAGGCTGAAGCAGGGAAGGAAGAGCAAGAGAAGGACGCACATTCTCTCTGAGCCCTGCTATGAGCGACTGGGTGCTTGATCCACTCTGCTCAAGAGCCCCTGCCATGTACAATCCAGGCATTTGTCTGGGAGAAGAAAGGAGAAGCACTTAACCACTGGCTCTCATGCGCAGTAGTGGAACGTTAGCTCTGTGGGGGATGGTTTCACCTGCATTTCTCGGCCGTGCATACATGGGCACCAAGTGGGGGCATCCCCGGTCAAACAGAAGAAAGGCCAGTGTGGGCCTGAGTCTGGTGCCATGGGAACTGGTCTGAGTGGACTAAGGGACAGGTGAGACCCAGGGAATATGAAGTGGCGTGCAAGAGGAATCTGGACATCCGCTCTTCCACGTCAGTGTACAAAAGGAGCAGCGTCTCCAGCAGTTACTCTGAGCCAGATACAGTGTCTTATGTGGATACAGTGTCTTCTCTCATTTCATCCTCCAGTAATCCTAGGGGGAAGTACTATTATTATCCCGATTTTAGATATTCTGAAACTGAGGTTCAGAAAGGGTAAGTCTACCAGACGAGCCAGTTAAAAAATGGCAGATCCAAGATCCAAGCCCAGCCTGTCTGAACGTAGTCCTCCTCTGTGTTCTTTGTAGTCACTACACACTGATCATTTGGGTTTGCCCAGCATCCATCTGGCTTCAGGTTGGTTTGACTGAGTGACTCTCTGTTGGTCCCTCTGTTTAGCCTTCTGCGGTGTCAGCTGGAATTTAAGACAGCCGACAACCCCCAGGGCCATATGCTTCCCAGCCCATGTCAGGGGGACAAACACACAGAGAGGTTCCCCCCAGCCTTCCATGTCTTCGCCTGGCTGGTTCAGCCCCAGGGGGCCTGCTTACTCAGGGACTGTGATCAGGAATATCACAGATGGGTCAGTGGGGGGTGGGATCCACTTTCTCTAAATACCGAGCAGAGGAGCAATGGATCCTTGGGCTCAGTTGGGAAGAGGAAAGTGGGGAATAGATTCTGGATAGGCATCCTTTGGCTACCCTTTCTTCAAACTTTCAGTTTTGAACGCAGTGTGCGAGAGTGGAAGGAACAGCGGGAGGAAGAGTGAAGAGGTGGTGTGTGTGCTCTCTCCTGGGGACTCCCTTGTGGAATGTGCTCCTTTCCGACCTCCCCTAAGTCTGGCTCTTCAGTCTCCTGTCTAATCTAGAACCAATCCTCTCATTCCGGCTACTTATCCTCTTCATAAATGCCTCTTTGCCTCAGTTCCTCAGATAAGGTTTCACTGCTTTTCACACAGAGTTCTGATTGGTACACTTTGGAATCTCTGAGGAGACCCAGTACGTTCCACCCTACTTCCCCAGCTGGGCGAAGAGCCATCAGAAATATGGTCAAGGGTGCAAAGGCCACGACACCTTCTTTACTGCTAATAAAAGGGAAAGTTGGAGGCGTGGCTTAGTATGAGAGCCACATTGGGCTGCAAAGGAAAGGCCTGAGTTGGGCAGATGCAGCTCAGCAGGCACAGGCGGCGCTGAAGACTCCAGCTGGCCTGGAGCTCGCTGTCGCCAGGTCTCTCCCGGGAGTAAGAGGCGACGTGCAGTGCAAGCCCAGTAGACCTTGGTTATTCTTCCCCGACTTCCTCTTCTGGTTTAATTCAGTAAAGAGGTGTTTGTATGTTAAGGATATCAACCTATTGCCTGTCAAACATACTGCAAGTATTTCCCCCATTTGGGTATATATTTAAATTTTCTTTACTATCTTTGACCTACAAAATTAAAAAAAAATCTTGTATATGGTCAGGCCTGTCAATTTTATCCTTCATGGTTCTTATCCTTGATATTGTGTCTGTAAGGTCCAGAGTTGTGTGTGTTTTTTTCTTTTTTAAAGGATATGTAAATAAAAATAAAAAAGAAAATAAAAAAAGGATATCAGATCTCTCCGAAGCTTTACGTACAGGGCCATATGCTTCCTCTAAATGCTTGGCATCCTTGCTCAACAAATCATTTGTCTTCCAGGGCTTTCACAAACAGTTTTACTTTCCTTTGGGTGTAATTCCTGAAAGGATCCTTAAAAATCCACCAGTTAGCACTGTTTGCACAACACTGTACAATTCTCTCTCAATTTTCTATATCCCTCATTTAAAGTTGATCATCAACTGAGGATAAGATAGGGAGTTCAGATGTTAATTTTCCGATAAGGCACTAATTCAAACATCCTACCCTTGGGCGGTTTATAAATTCATTTGTTCAGCTACATAAAGCATTCGATTCCGTGACCCCTGCTCAGGGGAGAATTATGTGGTCAGGTCCCAAGCTTGGAATCGCCAGGGGTATCATGAAGTTATTTTCTCCTTTTCCTAACACTTATCAGCACAAACCACACAGAGATCAATGGGAACCAGGCAGTGGAAAGAGGGCAGTGGACATTTTGCTGAGGCTAATGGTTTCACAGAACTATTGCTATTAACTCCAGTGATCCTGTAAATTAGTTACTACATTGTCACTGAGGCCGTCAAACTGAGCCAGTGAAATATCCTTGGGCTTCTGTCAGCTGTCCTTTAGTTTCTCTTATGTCTCCAGTTTTCAGAGGTGGTTACTGTATTCAGAATATTCTGTATGGATGTCTCTGCCTTCCTCATTACGTCCCAGAGATGCCACCAGACATAAGTCCTAGTGTACTTGAAGTCTTGAAATTTCCCAAAGGCAGGGGGTATGGTTTCAAAAGAGGCCAGGAATGCTTTTTTCTTTTTTGGTGGAGGAGTCTCTAAATAGATCAGAAGGCTACTGTGGGTGGTCTACTTTTATACAAACCTTGCTTGCAAGCTTCCTTGGAGGAAGTTTTCATTTATTTGTGTATTTATTTCTAAAGGGGTTGTGCTATCTTTGGGTCTTGATATAATGTACTTTCTATCTTGCATAAAAGACCCCTCTGTGGAGCTCTCAGTCTTGGCTCAGGGGAATCTGGGCTTTTTCTCTTAATCACTTAATAAAAAGCACAGCCATATTGATAAGTGAATCAAAGCCACAGGCCTGAGACCTGGAAGGGGGTCCTTTGGGGTATCCTGGGCAGCCATGCGGGGAGAGGATGGGGTGGATACCTGCAAGAACCATGAGGGTCCAAGTCCAGGTAGAGGCTAGAGTAACACCTGGGGCTTGGGGAGGTGATGATGAGTCTAATCTATAATGGGTGTGTGTGTGTGTGTGTGTGTGTGTGTGTGTGTGTGTGTGTGTGTGTTGGGTGAATGTTAGAGTGCCAGCTATCTAGAGCATTCTGTGTATTAGGTTCCTATTGTTGCTGTAACAAATGACCACAAACTTAATGGTTGAAACAACATAAATCTCTTACAGTTCTGGAGGTCAGAAGTCCCAGAATCAAGGTGTCAGAAGTGTTGTGGGTTCCTTTTGGAGGCTCTGGGGGGAGGATCTGTTTCCCAGGCTTTTCAAGCTTCTAGAGGGTACCTGGCCTCATTGGCTGGTAGCCCCCCTTCTATGTCCAAAGCTGTCAGAATAGGATCTTCACATCCCTCTGACACTCTGACCTTTGCACTCTCATCACATCTTCTCTGACTGGCAATACTCTTGTTCTCTCTTACAAAGATCCTTGTGACTACATTGGGCCTACCAGGATAATCCAGATCCTTACCTTAATCACACCTGCAAGGTCCCCTTTGCTGCGTAAGATTATATAATCATGGGTCTGGGGATTAAGACATAGGCATCTTTGGGCACCATTATTGTTTTCTGTATTCAGTAAGACAGATCTGGACCACCTTTCACTTTACTGCAAAGATCCTCAGGGAGAGGGGTACCTCGGTGGCTCAGTTGGTTGTGGTTCTGCCTTCGGCCCAGGTCATAATCTCAGGGTCCTGGGATCGAGCCTGGCATCGGGCTCCCTGCTCAGCAGGGAGCCTGCTTCTCCCTCTTCTCCCTGCTTCTGCTCTCTCTCGTTCTGTCTCTCTCATCAATCAATAAATCAAATCTTAAAAAAAGAGAAAAAGATCCTCAGGGACAAATTTGGTGATGACAACATGGTTTATAATTAGATGCTGATATACCATTTACACCAGGATTTCTTTCAATTTCACTAACATGCAGTTCAAAGAGCACTAGAACTTTGAGTCAAGGGCTCTGATTTCATCACTTAATAGCTGTATGGCCTTCAGACAACTTACTTAACCTCTCGAGGCTCAGTATTCCCATCTGTAAATTGGGGGACTGATGTGATCACTGGAAAGAATTAGCTAGATTCTGAGAAAATTGAGAATCTTGGAATGCTTGTGTGAGAATTTCATTTGGAGAGATGCTTTCTAACTCTTCACAGGCTAGGAGTGGATTTACAAACTTGTTTTCACTCTCTATTTGTGTTAGTTTAGATGATCTGAGAAGCAGACACCAAGGTGGGATTAAACACTCATGAAATTTATTAGGGAAAATGCTTTGGGGGAGAAATGGGGAAGAGGTGGAGGGTATTGGGAGAAACTTCAGGCTGCGGTGCAGATCTGGATGCTGTGGAGGAGGGTGTCAGGGTGGTTCGTAATATGAGGTGGGGTGGATTGGAGTCATACTGTTGACTCCCTTGAATAGGAAGCATCAGATGGTTATTGGTAGAGGAGTAACTCAATCTCATCTGCTCTTTAGGAGGGCTGTGCTAGGTAGGAAAGAGGGAGAGAATATGACCAAGGCACCAAGTAGGGTCTGCTGCAACACTCCTCAGATAGGTGGTGGTATGGGTTTGGACCAGGCTAGTGACAAGGAGAATGGAAAGTAAAGAGTGGGCATGTGTAATTATTCATCCCAAAGAAATACATTTCTTTCATGCCCCCTTTCCAAATAGAACCTCTTGCCTGTGTTAAATCAGTTTTGATTATTGAGCGACCAGGAGATGTTTGGCATGGTGTTAAATGACTTGTGAAGAGTGGTGTTCATTGTGTAAATATTGACCCCATCCTAGTGTAGACTGACCTGATAGCTCCAGTCTGCACCCCATTCCTTTTCTCTTTCTTTCCTTTCAGACCTAAGAGCTCATTGTAATTTATGTCAGGAACAGGCATAGTCAGGGCATGTTCTTCCCATTCTTTGATAGCAGAAGCTCATCAAAGGCGAGGTATGTCGACTTGCATCTTTTCAAATTTATCATAACATCTGAAGTTCTGATGATTTATTAAAACAAAAATGTGGGAGAGGTGAAGGAAATGTAGGTTTAAAAGATGATAACTCTTGCCACCAATTTTGACCTGAGGATGTTCGACCTTGAACATACTTCGTCGAGAGAAGTTTTATTAGGCTGCTGTAAATTCCAAAGTGTGTTAGAATGAAAACAAAGAAGATGCCCCGAGTGATCTTGTATTAGAGGAAAATTCATTGAGCATGCAGAACAGGCTTCAAAACTTATGGCCACAACAGTAGATGGCATGGGAGTTCATGACAGGTGGATAAGTGTAGCAGCAGACCACACCTCAAGTCCAGGCAGATTGCCTGCTCCACAACCTGTAGTTGCTGGGCTGAGTTTAAAAATAGCATCCCAGTCACTGAGCTGGAAAAAGCAAGGCTAAGGCCCTCATTCTGGAGAGAATTAACATTACCAACATAGGGTTCAGGAGGAGTGAACAAGATACGGGGCCAGGAGCTGAGGTTCAAGATCAGAGCTGCAATAGGAGTGCTGATGAGTATCCACCCACTGGCCTCTTGAATTTCTTGTGTCTGAGGTTAGGCTAAGACTGGGACAGTGAGTCAGAGCTGGCTCTACACATGGCTGATCAAGGGCTCTGATGGGGAGGAAGAGGCTAGGAGCCAGGCAGGGCTAGGGTCACACAGATGGGGAGTCTCATGACACTGTAGGAAATGTAGATGTCGATCTCAGATGGAAGCAAGAATCAGAACCACCTGGAAGACTTGTTAAAACACAGATTGCAGGACCCCCCCTCCCCCCAGAGTATTTGAGTCAGTAGGGCTGGGAATTTGCATTTCTAACATATTCCTCAGTGATAATGCTGCTGCTGCTGCTGGTGGTCCTGGGCTCACACTCTAAACACAATGCTTTCCCCTACTTACTATATGTGTAAATCACCTAGGAAGTTTTTAAAACTCTGGACGCATATATCCTATCTTTAGAGATTCTGATTTAATTGGTCCGTGGTCTCTGAATGATTCCAGACTTTAAAACCTCTGCTTTAGATTCAGACCACAAGGATCTATTCAAGGATCTTCTGTGATTCTGTGTGTGTGTGTGTGTGTGTGTGTGTGTGTGTTTTAAACAAAATATATCCTAGAATTTACATATAATAAAATTGGTTCTTTTTGCTATTCAGGTCAGTGAGTTTTAATAAATATGTAGTCATTTGACAAATGTGTAGAGTCACCATCACAATCAAGATATGATCCCATCGCTCTGCCCAATTCCCTCATGCTGTCCCTTTGAAGTCAACTCCTCTCCCACCCTTGACCCCTGGCAACCACTGATCTGGTTTTGCCTGTTCCAGGATTTATAGTTCTTGGAGATTATGCACAAAGCTTCCATAAACACTCATGTACAGATTTTTGTGTGACCATAGTGTCCACTTCTCTAGATCAGATACTTAGGAATGGGATTGCTGAGTCATATAGTAAGTTTGTGTTTATTTTTAATTTTATAAGTAACTGCCAACTGTTTTCCCAAGTGGCTGTGCCATTTTTTAGTTTCTGCCAGAAATATATGAAAGTTCCCATGGCTCCACATCCTTGCTAGTATTTGGTACTGCCAGATTGTGCAGGAGTGACGCATTCTGACAGGTGTATAATATCTCCCTGTGGTTTTAACTTTATGTCTCTAGTGAATGATTATGTTGAGGTCAGTTTCATGTGTTCATTTGCTATTCAAGGATCTTCTGTGATTCATTTCTCCTTTTATTTTTTTATTTTTAAAGTAGGCTTCATGCCCAGTCTGGAGGCCAATGTGGGGCTCATACTCACGACCCTGAGATCAAGATCTGAGCTGAGATCAAGAGTTGGCCATTTAACCAATTGAACCACCCAGGTCCCCTGATCTATTTATCCTTTTAATTCTATCAGTTTTGCCACATATATTTTGATGCTCTGTTGTTAGGTACATACACATTTAGGGTTCTTCTTCGAGAATTGACCCTCTTATTGTCTCTCTTATCATGTCTTTATCCTTGGTCAAGACCTTTGTTCTAAAGTCTGCTTTTTCTGCTATGAATATAGCCACTAAAGCTTTTAAAAAGTTAACATTTGCATGGTATATATTTCTTCATCATTTTAACTTTAATCCATCTCTATAATTGCATTTAAATAAGTTTTTTGTATATAACATATCATTGGCTCTTTAAAAAAATCCAGTCTGACAGTCTTCATTTTTTAATTGCATGTTTAAACCATTTACATTTTATATAGTTGGTTTAATGTTCAACATTTTCTTACTTGTTTTCTGCTTGTCTTCTTTGTTTTTGTTTCCTTTAGCTTCCCAACTCAATGTTATCGTTGTCACGTGTATTGTATGTACTTACATTGAAAACTACCAGATAATGTTATAAATTTTGTAGCCAATGGTCATAAATATTTTATTTTTTGAAGATTTTATTTATTTATTTATTTGTCGGATAGGCAAGCAGGGGGAGTGGCAGGCAGAGGAAGAAGCAGGCTCCCTGCTGAGTGTAAGGAGCCCAATGCAGGACTCGATCCCAGGACTCTGGGTTCATAACCTGAGCTGAAGGCAGAAGCTTAACCTACTGAGCCACCCAGGCATCCCAAGCATAAATATTTTAATGACTTTAAGAGGAAAATTTAGTCTATTATACTTACACAGGTATTTCTCATTTCTGTTGTTTTTATTTGTGTAGTTCCAAGATTCCTCTGGTAACGTGTCTCTCCAGCCTTTCATGTGTCTGATGATGGTTCTTCTTTTTCAACACTCAGAGATGGTTGTCTGCTGTTTTCTGTCCTCTGCGTTTCTGGGGAGAGATCTGCAATCATTCATTCCCTAAATGTAATCTGTTGATCTTCTGGCCGATTCTTTTTAAGACGTGATCTTTGTTTTGCTTTTCAGAAGTTTGATTATGTTGAGTATTTTTTTTCCTTCAAGTTTATCAAGTTTGGAATTCATCTGAGCTTCTTGAATTTTTAAATTTATGTGTTTCATTAAATTTGGAAAATCTTCAGTCATCATGTATTAAAATACATTTTCTTTCTGCATCAATCTTTTTCTCCTTTTCTTCTGGGACTCCATGGTAGTAAATGTTAGACTTTTTATATCATCCTGAAGGTTTCTGAGAGTTTGTTCTTTTTTTTCCCCCCGGTTATATTTTCTCTCTGTTCTCAGACTGAATAATTTCAATGGATCTATCTAAAAATTCCTGACCCTTTCTTATGTCATTCTGCTAATAAGCCCACCCAATGCATCTTTCACATCATGCATTATATTTTTCAGATCTAAAGTTTCCATTTGGTTCTTTTTAATAAAAATTTCTATTTCTCTGCTGAGAACTTCTATCCTCTTATTCATTTTAATAGTATTTACTTTTACAATGTGGTTTTGGAGCATGGTTATAGTAGCTGTTTTAAAGTCATTATCTGATCATTCCAACATCTGAGTCATCTTGGGGATGGCAGTGAATGATTGATTACCTTTTTCTGTGACAGTCGGTCAGATTTTTTTTTTCCAGTTTTTATCGTGTTGAGCAATTTGGGCTTGTAGCCTGGATATTTTGAATATTATGTTGCACAATTCTGAGTCCTGTTGAAATCCTCTGGAGAATGTTGATTACTTTTGTTTGTTTAGCATGTAGTCAAGTCCATTAGATTTGGAGTGGGTAGTCTGGCCCACATTCTGTGGGCTGTGAATCCAATGTCAGTCCGGTTTTCAGCACTTTTGCTGTTATTTGGGTCTTCCCTGCACATATGCCACTTAGGGATTCATCTGGGGCTTGGCCAGTTCTCAAAGCCTTTGATACATTTTGGGTCTGTTCCACACACATGCACCTCAGACTTGTATTGATTCAAATGTAGAGTTAGGGAATCCATTTCTTCAACTCTCTGTTCTCTGGGATCACCGCCGTTGAGATGGTCATACGATTTTTATTTCTTATTCTATTAATGTAGTATATCACATTTATTGATTTACATATGTTGAACCGTCTTTGTATCCCAGAGATAAATCCCACTTGGTCATAGCATATGATCCAGTTAATGTGTACTGTTGAATTCATTTTGCTAATGTTTTGTTGAGAGTTTTTGTGTCTGTATTCATTAGGGATATTGGTTTGTAGTTTCCTTGTAGTGATCTTTTTTGTTTTTAATTTTATTTATTTGTCAGAGAGAGAGAAAGCACAAACAGGGTGCGGGCGGGCAGCAGGCAGAGGTAGAAGCAGGCTTCCTGCTGAGCAGGGAGCCTGATGCAGGGCTCTATCCCAGGACCCTGGGATCATGACCTGAGCCCAAGGCAGACATTTAACCGACTGACCCACCCAGGTATCCCTCTTGTGGTGATCTTATCTGTCTTCAGTATCAGGGTAAGACTAGCCTCATAAAATGAGTTTGAACGTGTTCCTTCCTCTTCAGTTTTTTTTGGAAGAGTTAGTGAATAGTTGGCATTAATTATTCTTTAAATGTTTGCTAGATTTTACTAGGGAAAGCCTCTGGCCCTGGGCTTTTATTTGTTGGGAGATTTTTTATTCTGACTCAATCTCCTTACTCATTATTGGTCTGTTCAGATTTTTCTATTTCTTCATGATTCAGTCTTGGTAGGTTGTACGCTTTTAGAGCATTATCCATTTCTTTTAGGTTATACAATTTATTGGCATATAATTGTTCATAGTAGTTCCTTATGATCTTTTCTATCTCTGTGATATCAGTTGTAATGTCTCCTCCCTCCATTCTGATTATGTTTCTTTTAATCTTGTCTCTTTTCCCCTTAATCTAGCTAAAGGTTTATCAATTTTGTTTATCTTTTCAAAAAACCAGCTTATAGTTTTGTTGATTTTTTTCTATTGTTTTTCTGGTCTCCATTTCACTTATTTCTGCTCTGATCTTTGTTATTTCCTTCCTTCTGCTAGCTTTGGGCTTAGTATTTCCTTTTGTTCTTAGTTCTTTAAGGTGTAAAGTTAGATTCTTTATTTGAGATCTTTCTTTTTCTTAATGTAGGCATTTATCACGATAAACTTCTCTTTTATTTTATTTTTTATTTTTTGGGGAAAAAGAGTGCTCACTTGAGTGAGTAGGGAGCTGGGGAGGGAGGAGCAGAGAGAATGGGAAAGAGAGAATCTTAAGCAGGCTCCATGCTCAGTGTGTAGCTCAACTCAGGGCTTGATCCCATGACCCTGAGATCATGACCTGAGCTGAAATCAAGAGTCAGACGCTTAACAGACTGAGAGACCCAAATGCCCCAAAAGGTCTCTTTAAGAATTGCTTTTGATGCATGGCACAAGTTTTGGCATGTTGTGTTTCCATTTTCATTCATTTTGTTTCATTTTTATTTTTAAATTTTTCTTTTGATTTCTTTTTTGACCCACTGGTTGTTCAGGAGTTGGTTGTTTAATTCCCACATATTTGTGAATTTTTCAGTTTTCCTCCTGTTAGTAATTTCTAGTTCCATTCCATTGTGGTCAGAGAAGATACTTGGTATGATTTCAATCTTCTTAAGATTTTCATTTACTTTCAATTTTAATCTTACTAAGACTTGTTTTGTGACCTGTAATATGATCTTCTCTGGGGAATACTCTGTGTATGCTTGAGAAGAATGTGTATTCCACTGCTATTGGATAGAATGTCCTGTATATATTTGTCAGGTCCATTTGGCCCAAAGTGCAGTTCAAGTCCAATGTCTCCCTATTGATTTTCTGTCTAGATGATCTATCCAGTGTTGAAATGTGGGTATTAAGGTCTTCTACTATTATTGTATTATTCTCCCTTCAGGTCTGCTAGTATTTGCTTAATATATTTAGGTGTTCGGATGTTGGGTATATATTTATTTATGATTATTAAATCTTCTTGATGAATTAACCCCTTTATCATTATTTAATGTCCTTTTTTGGTCTCTTGTTACAATTCTTGGCTTAGGACCTATTTTGTCTGATATAAATACAGCAACCGATGCAGTCTTTTGGTTTCTACTTACACAGAATATCTTTTCTCATCCCTTCACTTTGAGTCTATGTGTGTTCTTAAAGCTGAAGTGAGTCTCTTAGGGGCAGTTTATAGTTGGGTCTTGTTTGTTTTATTAAAGATTTATTTATTTATTTATTTGTGTGTGTGTGAGAGAGAGAGACAGAGAGACAGAGAGCATGAGTGGATAGAGAGGCAGAGGGAAAGGGAGAAGCCAACAGCCCCCCCCCCCCCCCCCCCNCAGGACCCTGGGACCACGACCCGAGCCAAAGGCAGACGCTCAACTGACTGAGCCACCCAGGTGCCCCTGAGTCTTATTTTTTGATCCAGGGATGGCTATTTTAATTCAGTCTAGATGGTCTGGCTCTTCCGGTGTTGTCACTTCTCCTCCTCTCACCACAGCTTCCTTTACTAAGAAAGCTTTGAGTCCTCTTGGGGCTGGGTAGTCACTTTTGTGCCACACCCAATTCTCTACTGTGTTTCTTCCACAGAATCTGTGACTCAAACTGGATATAGACCCTAGACCCTCTTCCCCTTGGGATAAATTCCAGGACTTCCTAAGGCAGCCATTGTCAGCATGTGTGTGTGTGTGTGTGTGTGTGTGTGTGTGTGTGTAGTATTGTCAACATCTAGCTTTCTAATAATATACCTTAACATAATCGAAGTCAAAGGGGACCCAGAGATGTTCATGTAAATAGGGTACCCCTCCAGTTCCTGGGGTGGGCGTGCAAGAGCGGCCTGAGTATGACCTTGTGACACATAGTTATATAGATCGTATCATGTAGATTTTCCCCACCCTCAATGCTTGTAAACAGTCCTTTTTGGCCTGGTATGCTTACCTCTATTTGTGCAGATTCTAATCTTCCCAGAGGAGGTGGAATTGTTATTACACTGATATTTTAGGATCTGTACGGGTGAGGGTGCTCTGAGTATATACCCCATTGTGGAAGTGACAGTTCAAGTGAGGAAGTGAGTAGACATCCGTTAGCATTCTCCTGTACCTAGGAGCTCCCGTGAGCTGTGATGGAAAGAATAGTGTGAGGATGGTTACACACCCAGAGAGGAGCCATTTCAGCTCCCTTTGTGAGTAGCCTTTGCTGGTACCTCTGTCATTGACTACTCTTCAAGTCAGGGAGGTTTTTGTTCAGGAAGGAGGAAACAGGTGTGGAAGAATTCCCCTTTTTATTGTTCCAGAGCTGTTAGCTCAAAGAGGGAAGCATTTGTATGCTGGTCACAGGCCCAGGCAGATGGAAACTTTCTGAGGCACCTGTTTTCCAGCTGTTGGCACCCCCTATGGAGGCCAGAATGGATGTGAGTAGATATAAAAATTCCACAAACTCTATTTAAGATGTTAGTAAGTAGCCAAGTAGAATACTTGTTTAAAGAAAACCAATGCCCAGGGAAATTTATATATGTGTCACATTTTGCCCAGTGTGCATGTATTAATCTTGTAGTTGAAGGAGTGAATTGGTATTGATCTGATATGATGCTATATTCAGAGTTCCCTAGGCCTATTTTCCATTTGGAGTGAAATCAAGAAGATTAGGACATGAGCCTTGATGTTTTTTTTGTTCTGTATCTTGTAAAAGACAAACCCCTTGTGTTTCGGGGATGATATCATTTTCTTTTTGGGAGAAGAGTAGGAGATTAGTATTTATTTCTCACCTTTAAGTCTGGCTTTTGATTTAATTATCCCATAGAAGTAATCTTTTAGTAGGACCCTCTATCATAGTTCTAATGCCATTTCTGATTTTGCCTATGTGGGCAGGGCCTGCGATTCCTCCGAGTGTTCAATTAGGATGACTTATGAGAACAAAGTGGGTGAAGTGGCATTGGATATCATACCAAAGCCATTTGTGCTATCAAATAATGATGGCTCTTTTCTAGAAACACATAATTACATTTGGAATTCACGATAACATTCTCCTGTATTTCAAAATCCAGACCACAAACAGATAAAATATCAGGGGAAAGAAAATGCTTTTGATGTGTCAGAACTCATTTATTTTTCAACTTGTAATGCTTTGTTTTATGTATGTGAATGAGCACTTATCAAAACATAAGAAGGTTATTATTTAAATATTCCATTCTGAACATTTGTCCAAATTCAGTTTAATATGGCCTATTAACATGAAAAATGTTGAGAAAGGATCCCAAGTAGATTTTAGGAGGTGATTAGAAAACTAAATTAGGCTTTGTTCCTAAATATTTAAAAAATATTTACTTAAGTTTTAAAAGTAATACATGAACAGATACATCATGTAAAAAAAGCAAACAGTATGTTCTTAAATACTTAATAGCATTGGGTCAAAAATCCCTCTCTGTAGGAAATTTGGGAATCTGTCTTTTCATGGCTGATACCCTTAATTTGGAATTTTTTACTGTAAAATAATTTGTGGTTACCCTTTAAAATATATAATTTATTATTTAGGACTTGCTGCTTTTAAATATTTTGCATGTGGCTTGCTGTCTTAAGTAAGAGGGAGATTTATAATGTAGTTTTCTAAAGTGTAGTACTTCTTTTCTGCTCATTAACTTGTCTGTTTTTATGCTTTGCCTTGTCGAATCAATCATGGTAGGGCTTTATTGTTATTTCCACATGAGTCTTATCTTCCCAGCTAAAGTGTGAGCTCCTTGAATATTCAGTGTGAATCTATATCCTATATTTTTTGTGTCCAATATTCCTCAAAGGGTATCACACACAGTAGGTGCTCAGTAAATATTTTTCCTTATTGAAGTGCAGGTTAGCATTAGATTAGTTTAAATTTGCCACACGAGGACATGGTCCCAAATGTTGCTCTTGGGGAGGGATGGTGGTGGTCTTTATCTTCTGGTTTGCTTGTGGTTTGGAAATCTCAAAAGAATAAAGAAATTCTGGCTGATTGAAAGTGCTAATTTGCATCTTCAATTCAGGGCTTCATTTTTTTTTTTAAGATTTTATTTATTTATTTGACACAGAGAGAGAGCACAAACAGGGGGAGCACCAGAGAGGAAGAAGCAGGCTCTCAGTCGAGCAAGGAACACAACATGGGACTCGATCCCAGGACCCTGGGATCATGACCTGAGCCAAAGACAGACGTTTAACCCACTGAGCCACCTAGGCGCCCCAATTCAGGGTTTCATTTTATGAATATTTTCTTTGGAGTGTTTATCTGAGTATTTCAATTTGAATGAGGGGGTAAAAAACAAAGTCACTATTTCTTTACGTTTCTCTCACCTGTCCCATTCTGCTTTGTACACGTATGACCATTTATGCAGAATGGTTTCACCATTTCCCCCTCTTCTGATTATAGGCACTGATTACTAGAGTAAATTGGATAGCAGATTGGCTGAATATAGCAACACTGTAGTTTATCCTGAGCCTGGACACTTCTCAGGTATTCCCAGACATTCACCTACTCATGCTTCCAACAAGCATGTGTTGATCACCATTAAGTGGCAGGCATCGTGCAGCCCCAGAACTAGAGTGGGGACAAGACAAACATACCCTGACCCTCTGGAACTTGTATTGTTGGACTCTGTCAAGATCCTAAATACACTCCTTTGTAGAGAGGATGTGAACTGCTTAAAGTCTGGTGCTGTCAGAGGGAAAATCGGACCTCTTCAGACTGATTCACAGAGTAACTATTTCACTCTTTACTTGACTTAGACAGACTTAATTTGGGTTACATAAATAAATACAAAATCAAGTTGACTTTTCCATTCTAGGGAGAAAGGTGCTTTACTGTTATTTAAAAAATAGAAAATTACATATAAATTAGATACCTCACACGAGAGTTTCTTGTGTGAGAGCTTCTTGGGAAGAATTATAGTTCATTACAACTCTTAGTAACCTACAAAAAAACTGTTGAAATTTTTTCCCCTTTTCCATGGAAGCTGATACTGTGGTGAGAATATCTTGTTTGACTTGTTTGAAGTCAGGGACGTTGACTTGTTAGAAACAGAAGAAAATGTGACCACAGTTTCAAGGACAATTCAGTACAGCTTGGCAACAGTCCTTGATGGCTCTCCTGCTATGTTTTTTTGGGTAACATGGATGGAGAAAACAATGAAGATGAAATTTCCAGGAAATAACCCAATCAGGTGTTGCTTAATGGAGTCTACTGTCATTAAAATCCAATTCGATTCATTTGGAGAGTGAAATATCACAATTGCAACTACACCATAATGGCTTTTGGAAGATGGAATTTGTATAAGCTGGGTTAATCCCTTGATCACCAATTCAAATAAAAATAGATAAAACATGAGGAGGTTGGCAGGAGTGAAGGCCTGGGAATAGCAATGGTGATGCCAGAAGGTGTCTTTCCTGCCAAAGGGAATTGGCATAGGGAAGAGTCTCTGAGCCCAAATCCTGGAAACCACAAGCTGGTGGAGACGGAAGACAGATTGTCCATGTCCAGCCGGGGAGCTGGAGCTCTGCTGGTCCAGCCAGAGCACAAGTGAACTGCACTCTGACCTGCACGTGTGGCCTTGTGTGCAGAAATTTGCATTTCTTTCCATTTAGGGCCTTGCTTTCTGTTAGCCTGCAAGAAGTTGAATGGCTTGCCATGAATAAGTTGTATCTTTGGAAAACACAACAGAGACAGAGTCTCTCTGAGGGGGAGCTCCTCCTAGTTTGTGGAAGAGGCCATTAAAATGTATAATTAGAGAGCTGTCCTGTGAATTCTGGCTTTATGCCTGGAAATGGCACCCTGGAGATCTGAAGGGGATAAGAACTACCAAAAGTCCCAGTAGACTTTCAGGCATAACTTCGACATAGGTTAGGTTAGTGATATTGACTGGATTGCACTTACTTATGAGGCTGTTACCTTGGACTGGAAATACTTTGACAATCCACAATTATTAGCAGGAATTGGGATGAAATTTGTTTCTGCTTGACAAATTCTTCTTAGCTATTGTGAAGTGAAATGGAATTTCAAAAGCACATTTATATTGTTCTTGGTGACAAACTTTTAACTAGCTCATATACAAAAAAATGACCAAGTATTTACAGGTTTTAAAGATATTCATTAGAAAAGACCCTACAAGAATTTCTATTGCCTGTACATTGGGTAGGATGATTTTGACTGCAGATTACAAAATGATTTAAACGATATGGATATTTTGTCATCTTACATAACAAGACCTGACATAGGGTAACTTCAGAATTGGTTCCAATAATCAGCACCTCGAAAACATCCCCTTGGTCTCATATTCTGTCCATTTTGCCCTTCTCATTGAGCTTAATACCTTCTCCTGGTACCGAGATGGCTGCCAGTGTTCTGGCATCAAAATGGGCATAGCCATGTCCAGCGGAAGAATATCCCTCCTTTGTGTTGCTTTTTATTGATTTTTAAGATATTATTTATTTGACAGAGAGAGACACACAAGCGGTGGGAATGGGAGAGGGAGAAGCAGACTCCCCACTGGGCAGGGAGCCCGATGCGGGGTTCGATGTGGGACTCGATCCCAGGACCCTGGGATGATGGCCTGAGCCAAAGGCAGCTGCTTAACAACTGAGCCACCCAGGTGTCCCTGTGTTGCTTTTTAGAATAGAGGAAATACTTCCACAGACTTCTCAGCTGACTTCCTGTCACATTTCATTGGCCAGGAGTGGATTACTCTCCCTTCCTAAGTCAGTCAGTAGTGAGGTGAATGGGATCACAGTGACTACATAGACTTACAGACTAATCAGGAGTTATTCCTGAGTCAAGCTGGGAAAGAGGTGGGTATCTGAACGAAATCTTACACATACATACATACATACATACATGGCTATCCAAAAATAACCAACTGCAGGAGCTCTCCAGAAGCAGATACTGAAACAAGGTTTGGAGTGCAAGATGTTATTAGGGTTCAATTCCTGTGAAGGGAAGGGGGAAGAAGTAGGAATGGGCAGAAGAAGAAGCTGAACTGTGATGCGGGCCTAATAGAGCCTTGGCCAACCCAGGAGAGTTCTGGAGCAATTATTTCCCCGGAGAATCCTGCACTGGGTTGAAATGGCTAGGGTTTTATACCTATCAGATAACTCACCAGATGTGGGCTGCCAGGTGAGGTCGCTCTGCAGCTGAGGCAGACCTGGGAGGGTGCACTCCTCACACAGCTGGGGGATCTGGGTGCTAGGCCCCCCTGCCGTGTGTACCACAGCCACCAGTGTCTGGTACAGCCCAGTGTGTGCAACTGCATAAGTGCGAAAAAAACAGTAACCATGGTTAAAAAAAAAAAAGGATTCTGTAGTCTCTTCTGGCCACTAATCAACACTGTTTCTCTTTCTCTGTTCCCAGCCTCAAGTGTTCTGAAGCCGCAGGGGATTTGCTGTCTGTGGTCACCATGTGTGGATCATGGGTGTTTGGAGCTTAAACAGCTCTTGGAGTTCACCTGTTCAGTTAGAGAACCCAGTAGGCTGGGTTAAACAAGCTAAAACCCAGGTGAGTTCTGGAACTGAACTTGTAACCTTGCTTATAATAGGTATTTAATGAATTTGTTTAATTGAACTATTTCAGAATATGAACTGGGGATTAGAACCATGTTCTCCTGACTTCTAATCCAGTGCTTTTTGTCTGACCCATTGCTGCTCTGTGTATGCATGCGCGTAAGCACGCACAGAAGACAGAGAGACAGAAAGAGAAAGAGAGTATGTTCAGGGAGGGACAGAGAAACTGAAAGAATTCAAACAGTTTCAGTCAGGCAGTCCGGGATTTTATGTTATCGTATATACTTAGAAGTCAGGCAGATCAGAAATACTTGAAAAATTGGAGACAGCTTTACCTGTATTCAAATAGGTTTTGTTTTATGGGCTGTATTTAGGTCATAAACTCAAATTTAGGTGGGACAGTGGCTACTAAACCCAGCAGATTATTGCCATGGGGTAGTGCAGACCAAGTTGGCTTGAGTCTCTGCTTTCTCAAAAAAAGCTGAAGATCTGGATTTTTTTTTCCCGTGGTATCTATCTACAAGATTTTTAACACTGATTCAAAAATTTTCGATTACTATGCAGGCCAACTTGAAACATGCTCTTTTGTAGTCTCGAATCCAGTGGTTCACAACCAGGGGCAATCTTGCCCCACCAGGAGACATGTGACAGTGTCTGGATTTCTTTTTGGTCATCACAGTGGAGTAGGGAATGCTGCTGGCTTCCAGAGGCCAGGGATGCTGCTACACATCCTACAATGCACAGGACATTCCCCACGGCAAAGAATGATCTGGTCTAAAATGTCGATAGTGCTAAGGTTGAGAAATTCTGCTTAGTCAGTGTGTTAAAGGTGAAAAACAGAAACTGTCTCTTTTTTGCTGGGATATCCTATTTGGAAGTTGGCAGCTGGGACCTGCCAAAGAACAGGGAAACAAAATCTTAGGGCTTCAAAAATCAGTGCCTTTTAAAATAGTTACTGAGGTGCCAGTGGCCGACTAAGCATATGAAAAGATGGTCAACATCACTAATTACCAGATAAATAAGAAGATACCTCCTCCCACCCTTTAGGATGGCTGCTGTTTAAAAAAAAAGTAACAAGTGTTGGCCGGGATGTGGAGAAGCTGGAACCCTTGTGCAGTTGGCGGGACTGAAATGGCACAACTACTAGGGCAAACAGTATGGCAGTTCCTCAAAAAATTAAAATTAGAACTACCATGTGATCCAGCAATTCTGCTTCTGGGTATAGATCCCAAAGGATTGAAAGAAGGGTTTTAAAGATATTTGTACACCTAGATTCATAGCAGCATTATTCACAATACCCAAGAGGTGGAAGCAACCCAAGTGTCCATTTATGGATGAACAGTTAAAGAAAATGTGGTCTATACCTATAATGGATCCTACACAGCCTTAACAAGGAAGAAAATCCTGCCGCATGTTACTGTGTGGGAGAACCTTGAGGACACTATGCTAAGTGAAATAAACCAGTTAGAAGGACAAAAGCAGTATCATCCCACTTATGTGAAGGTACCGAAAGTAGCCAAATTCATAGATATAGAGGGTAGAGGGATGAATTCCAGGGACTAGAGGGAGGGGAGGAGGGAACTTATTGCTTAATGGTATACAGTTTCAGTTCTGCAAGAGGAGAAGTTCTGGAGATTTGTTTTACAACAATGTAAATATGCCCATGACTACTGAACTGTACACCTAAAAATGGTTAAGGTGGTAAATTTATGATAATGTATTTTTTAGCTGCAATTAAAAAAAGGCGACTGAGCTAGAAAATAATCCACCAATAGAAATTCTGATCTCATAGTACGTGAAATTGGTTATGCCAAGATATTTTTGAAAAACAAACAAACAAAATGCATCTTTTTAGAGACTCTAGTCACATTTTTCTCTGCATTTCAAGAGAGAAACATCTAAAGCATGAGTCTTCTGGTTGAATGATGACAGGTGGTCAAAATTACAGGGGTTATCAGGGCTTCTAGCCTCCCAGAACCCTCAGGGTCCAGTGTTCTGAGGAACTAGTGATCAGATCACCCAAGAGTCTCCTGCTCTGAACAGCTGGTGGGATGACTCCCCCTTTCTGGTGGACAGAAAAGCTATCATTGTTGTGTATCCCTTCCCACTCAGTGGCAAGAATGATACTAACTCTATGCTCTGAGACTTCCAGAAACTGGCTTTTGATACGAAAACCAAGATTTTAGAATTCTAAAGTCTCTTTCTCAAAAAAATTTCTGCTCTGTGTCTTAAATACCTGTTCTGAAGTCAATCACGGTTTTTGTAGACAGTGAATTTAGGAGGACATTCCTGTTGCCTGAGTGAAGGGAGAGGAAGGTGGGGTGGAGAGGAGTATTTCATTTCCATGCTCATGTTGTCTCCTTAGCCCTACTGTGAGCTCCTTGAGGCAGGGTCTGTGTCTTCACTTTGTGCCACCAGGCTTGGCTGCTGGCCCATGCCCCAATAGGAGCCACCAAGAAAGCTTTTGAATCAAGGAATAAATGAATGAGGGGGTGACTTGACCTCTTTGTTTCTTCCCACCTCTAAAATGGGGTTAACAGTTCTTAACCCTATTCAACCCAATTCAACCACAGGCAAAATTGTGACTCAAACTGAGCTTTCCTCCATTCCCATTTTCTTCCCCTATTAAAAAGTGCTCTCAGGAGATGCTCCCCTGCGGTTTTGCCCCTCATTACACACTGGTCAGTGGGTTATCTTTCTGAAGGCTATTTGCTTACTAAGCCTTATCTGCGTTGTGGAACGGGAGCGCTCTTTGTGAGAGGGATTTTCAGGTGCAGTTCGTCGGGAGGGATTCTCTGAGGCTGGCAGTCCCATCCTGGGCCCCCAGATGCCCTGAGCACATAATCTGCTTTGCTTACACTGAGGGCTGGCCTTGATAATCCAGGCTCCACCTGCATCACCAGGCTGTCAGGAGGATAAAGTGGGATGATAGATGGAAGAGCACTCTGAGAAGTTAAAAGCTCTTCACAAACGCAGATTGTTATTGTAATTAATCCGCAGTGTCAGAGAGGCACTCTTCTTGAAGAGTCCCATCCCCCAGAAGATGGGGGAGGGGGTTGGAAGGAGGTTTCATTTATTGGTTTCTTGTTCTTAAAGCAACAAAATTTCCCCTCCCTCACCGGGGAGTGAATAGGATGAAAAGTTGTTTTTAAAATCAGCATGGGTCAGAGGCTTCTCCCTCCCCCTCCAAAACCTCTAGAAACTGTAAACTTTGTTTGGTCATGTTCATTGTCAAATGACAGGGAGCCAATAGCCTTAATTTTTCTCTCTGTTCCCACATCTCTTTCTCTACCCTCTTACCCCCCTTAATTATTTTAGAACAAGTCTCAGCTTGGAGTTGATCTTCGACTTCTGGAAAGCTGAATTGGTTCCTACGGATTTGGCTTGGCTGAATGAGAGGAGAAGGACTTGCTCCTGCAGGAAAAAGAGAGGGGTGCAAGCTGGGGGGAATTTGGGCAACTGGCGGGGAAACAGGGGCCTTAGTGCAAGTTTGAGCACTCTTTCCCTTGGCCTGCACTTCTGTCTTCCGTTTGCAGGTCGTCAGCCATTCCTGGGTTGAGGGTGGGGGAAAGTCTGGAGAGGGCTTAAGGCCCTTAGTCCTGGATCTGATTAGGATTCTGACTGCTGGTCAGATTTCATTAAATACGGGGCCAATTGCTGGAAAATAAATCATGGAGCAGGCAAGAGGTGGTTGGTGGTGATTTGTTGTCTCAGAGGAAGGTAGCTGTTTCCACTGTTTTCAGGTGGAAGGGGGAAGGTCCTGCTGCCTTTCCCTTATTACCGGCTGTTTTCATCATTTTCTTGGGGGAGGCTTGTACATGCTGGAGTATTAGCTAGAGGCCACGTGTTGGCTGGAGTTCCTGGGGCCAGGTTGGGCAGCACAGGAAAACCCTGGGTGGGGGTCACTGAGATCCCATCTTCTTCCCTAACAGACAGCAGGCAGGGTGAGCACTACTGTTTCTTGAGAGCAGCCCCAGCTGTGAGGGCCTCTCCTTGGCAGCTGTCTGGGGATGTGGGCAGCCTGGGAAACATGGCTTTGTCTCTGCGTGAGGCATAGGAAAAAGTATCTTCAGAACCTTTAAGGGTTTTGCTGAGCATTTCCAGAACGTGGCTTCTTTTCTCTTGTTCTTCTCATTTGAATGAAAAGCCCTTTCTCCCTTGTTCTTCCCATCCAAATTCAACTCACCCTCTAGGGCTTCGCCTAAATCCTACTTTCTCCCATGTGTCTAGAACAGTCTTGTCTTTGCTTCATGAACATCTAGAAGCCTGTTTATACCCACCACATGAGTAGGCTCTTGATTATCTGAAATTCCATATATGTTGACACCTGTGAATTTGTTTTTCTCTTACCAGTTTATTACGTATATCTCAAGCATTGCTCTCTGACTGTAATGGTTCATTCTTGAAATGGTTCATTTCTTTTTTTTTAAAAGATTTTATTTATTTATTTGACAGAGAGAGAGATCGCAAGTAGGCAGAGAGGCAGGCAGAGAGAGTGGGGGAAGCAGGCTCTCCGCTGAGCAGAGAGCCCAACTCAGGACTCCATCCCAGGACCCTGAGATCATGACCTGAGCCGAAGGCAGAGGCTTAACCCACTGAGCCAGCCAGGCGCTCCAGTGGTTCATTTCTTTAGAACAAACGATATGCCCTATTCCTTTTATATACCTTCCAATTCCAGACTTTACACAGAACATTGTAAGCATTCTAAAACCCATTACTTTTTTTTTTCTTTTGTGAATACAATTTATGTGAAATGAAGAGTACAGGTATTGGAAAGGAAGAGGTACTCTCAAGAGTAGATAAGGTCCTAAGGCAGTCTCTCCTGCACGGATGTGTCCTTACTTCCTCATCCTGCACCAGGAGTAGGCATCAGCACCCTCTTCTCAGTGTGACAGATCTTTTCAGGCACTATAAGTCAGTAAGAGCTGGCTCAGTACTCTGAAGCATATGTGGGGAGCATGGGGGCTTCTTTGCAATTCTCACCCTCCATTTCTCTCTCTTCCCTGAAATGGCCCAAGTAGGTAAGATGTGATGCAGTGGAGTAGTCAAAGGGCAGGGGGATATCTTGGACATGAGAGACAGCCCTTGAAAATTTTGCCACACTGGGGGAAGTAGATAATCATGCTCGGATGGTGGTCATGCAGGAAGGTGAATAAAATGGCAGTTTGTCCCCATAGCATTCTAATGCATAGGAGTCCAGGTCTCACATTCTCATTTCCTGGCCCGGGTATGACATCATGTAAGTAGATTTTACATTTTGGTGTTTTCCTGTAGGTACAGTCAATGATGTGATTGTTTTTCTCTACCCCAATTCAACCTGGATCTCTAAGGTTTTCATATTAAGAATTGTTTTAAGAAATTAATGTTAAAATACAAACAGTGTTCACTTCCCTGGGGTGTAGTGGATGCTGCTGGTGCCCCCTGAGATCTTTTTGAGTGCCTGCAGCCCAGCTTCATTTCACTTGCTTCCAGGTTGACACCAGTGGTCTTCACAAGACACACTTGGGCCACTGGAATTGCATCGATCCCTGGATGAAGAGCCAGAATGCCTAGAGATTGACATCCACTCTGAGGTGGCTGACAGCAAGTGACTGACTGTGGGGGATAAGAAGGCCCAGCACCCTTGCTTGGGTGTGAGATGATTTGTGTTCCAGAACACTCCATGAATCAGGCTGAGGCTGAGGCTTGGGGTCAGTCCTGTGCTCAGGTCTTTCCCTGGTCATCTCCTGCTTCCCCCACTTCCTTCTCCTGGGAACACTTCATTGATATATTACTGGCAAGTGAGTCATGGTCTCAAGGTCTGATTGTGGGGAACCTGATTTAAGATGAGGGTGCCAGAGAGGTTGCGTGGTGGCAGCGAAAGAGTGTAGGTGAGGGATAATCCCAATCATGGTTAAAATCGAGCTTCACTGAGTCTTGATCTGGCGGCACACAACTATGTGTACACCACAGTGGGATGTGGAGTATCTGTTTACCCGGCAATGCTTGGTAGTTAGTAGTGTCTAACTACGAGCAGTAGTGGGGCTGCTGGTGGTCTAGAGAGGAAGATTCCACATTAGGGCTGAGAGTCTAGGTGGGAAATAATCAATTTATATAGCACAGGTTAAATCACTTCTGGAAGACAAAGGGTTGGTTGTAGTTGAGTTTCTGTTTCTGGGATTGAAAGTTGGCTTTAGCCATGGAGGTGTTGAGTTGGCCTCCATGGGCAGAGAGGAGGTTTTGCCTGGTCCCCCAATCGATTGCTCTCTCTGGACACCAAGGTGAAAGGACTCAGGCTTTGAAAGTAAGTATTTTCTTCCTTTAAGGAAAATTCAAATTCGCAGCTTTTCATATTAGAAGACAAAGACAGGGTGCCTGGCTGGCTCAGTTGGTAGAGCATGTGACTCTTGATCTTGGGGTCATGAGTTCAAGCCCCATGTTGGGTGTGGAGCCTACTTGAAAAAAAAAAAAAAGAAGACAAAGGCATATATTAATTTCCCAGAAATTCTAAATTGAGATGAAAAAACGTATCTGTCTTGGCTAAGCAGTTTTTTCTCTCTCCTTCCACCACCCTTTAAAAAAAATTTTTTTTAACACTATCATATGAGTCAGAATGGGTGTATCACTTTTAATTATTGTTGATTACCATTCATGTTGGAACAGCTACCTTGTAACGCCATCTCCTATCAGGAAATAAATGCCGGCTTAGTGACCTGCGTGAGATAGCTGGTGACCCATCCCACTGGGGAGATGGCAGGCAGCCGTCTGGCGCTTGTTGAATTAAGAAGTGTGACTACAGTAATTAGCAGTGAGTTTCCAGTCCAGGATAGAGTGGATTCGGGGCAGAGCACAGTTGTCTTACAGGTTGACCTCCGTGCGGGAGAAACGAGGGATTTAGGATTGGGGCCTGGAGGGGTGGGGAAGGGGTCACGAGAAAGAAGATCAGTAGCAAAAACCAATTTGACATCCCTATGCTTGTAATAGGATTTACCCTAGGCTTGCAGACCTTGGAGGTGTCGCCTATGCAAAAGCTCACTGATAGTTCTGCAGTCCGGGAGTGTGTCCTTGGGACCAGAAGAGTTAAGTCTTGACTGCTTTGCCTCTTGTATATACTTAATGGAACACAAACCAAAAGGAAGAGATGCAGTGT
This sequence comes from Ailurus styani, assembly GCA_002007465.1. Lineage (NCBI taxonomy): Eukaryota > Metazoa > Chordata > Mammalia > Carnivora > Ailuridae > Ailurus > Ailurus styani. The sequence goes on along the minus strand of LNAC01000372.1, from coordinate 117,178 downwards.
TAAAATAGAACTAGGGCACAGATTGAAATGATACGTGATTACTAGCAGTTGTACAATTTATGGGAAAAATGTGCACACAGGTCTTTTAGGAAGTGTAAATAAAGCGGATGGATTTATGGAGGGGGGATGTATGCTTTACACACCCAGCTCCTATATCAACAAATGTTGCCCTCAAGGTAAAATTTTTTATAAAAAGTTCTAAGCTTGTATTAGTCACACCCATTTATTTTTGGCATAATTTGTGCACTATTTGGAAGTTGGCAAGAAAGGGAATGTTAGGGCCAACATTTGGTCTTGCTTCAGGAGTTTCTATGAATATGAATGCTTGAAGTTTACATAGGCTTATGCCATCTCCATAGCAACACATGTTTGTTGTGAAAATCTAGCCTTTTAAAGTCAAGAATCTGTATGTTAACCTCAAATTCAACACACTGTCTAATTCTGCTGTTTTAAAACACTTTTAGGACTGTTGCATGTTCAATACCAGATTGGATTGGATTGGATCGGAGGGTAAGTTAATGAGTGTCCTTGAAAACACAAACACATACCACACACACACTCACACATGATCATACTCACTGTAAGGGGAAGCCCTTGCTTACGGCAGTTAACCTTAGCATGCCCCCAAATGGAGCCAGATGAGAAGAACTTCAGATCATGGAGGAACCCGGGGGATCTGAGAGTCTAGTTTGAAGCACCATTGAGAAATGGTTGTTCGATTGTGGTTTTTCCCCTGGATGTTTAGAACTTGGAGGAGACCTTGAGAGTACCCATTAGGCTGGCTGTGGCCCTTTAGAGCCTGAAGAGTAGAACGGGAGCTGCGAGGGTGCTGGCACAAATGAGGGAGAACAGCCCAAATCTTTATGTCAGCCTGAGGCACAGGGACTCATCTCTGCAGCCCCGTCTCTGTTGGGTCTTTGTGTGGTGGGCCACTGTACTTTCCCCTGTGGGATTCCTGGTGACATTCTAGTCAGATACTAGTTGTGGCTGGGAAGTTATATTTACTGGTTCCCTCAGTGTAAAGAGCTGGCTTTTGGCAAAATTAAGGTGTCGCTTACGTCCACAGCTTCCAGGTTCTGATATCCTGCTTCTTTTTGGTCATGCCTTTTCCGATTTGCAGTGCTTCCCAAGGGCCCTCAAACTCTCCACCCTTGCCCCAAACTGGCTTCAGAATAGGATAAGGTCAACTTTTATTCTGCTGTGTAAGAAGGGAGTGTTTTGGGAAAGAGCAGTGGGTTTGGAATGAGGACTTGGTTCCACGTTATAATCTGGGATCTGCTTCTTAATAGTGGCATGTCCATGGCAACTCTTATGTCTTCCATTTTTTTTTTAAGATTTTGTTTATTTATTTGACAGAGAGAGAGAGAGAGATCATAAGTAGGCAGAGAGGCAGGCAGAGAGAGGGGAGGAAGCAGGCTCCCTGCCGAGCAGAGAGCCCAATGCGGGGCTCGATCCCAGGAACCTACGATCATGACCTGAGTTGAAGGCAGAGGCTTTAACCCACGGAGCCACCCAGGCCCCCCCAAAATTCTCAACTCTTATTCAAATGCAGGTTACTACCAATTTAATAAGAAATGGCAAATAGTTTTCCACTTGCATCCCTACGTTGCCCACTTGGTGGTAGCTGCTTGGGGTGCTGTGCTAAGGATTCGGAGATGATCTCACAGGGAGAAGTGCTGAGATTGATTAGTGATGTCTGTCACTGGCACAGGGAGGCAGGAAGGTGTCCGTGAGTGTCAAGTGTTGGCCTTCCTGGGCCCATTCCTTTTCAAGAGGGATAGACAATATGAGAAAAGGGGATAAACCTTTATGGTAAAATTTCAGATATTGCTGCATTTGAGGAAGTAGACTTCTGATACCCAGAATCAAGCATGTGTATAGTTCTGACTTGGTCTGTGGCAGAGAATTCTTGTGTTCTTTCCCAAGGCCATTCCCCTCGTTGCCTATTAGGGAGATGCTAGCATGTGAGGCTAGCATCTCATCTTCCTTCTCTGTTGCTCTGTTGCTCATATTGTTTCTTTTATACATTTTGATATTTGAGAAGATTCAATTTAGCACTTGGCTCTTTGTCGCTCTGTCTTGACCTCTAATGGTCTATTTTATTTTTACTGAGGTATAATTGACATATAACATTACATTAGTTTCAGGTGCACAACATAATGATTTGATATTCAGAAATAGTGCAAAATGATCACCACAATAAGTCTAAATAACATCCGTCACCATACATAGTTACGCAATCTTTTTTTCTTGTGATAAGAACTTTAAGATCTACTCCCTTACCAATTTTCAAATATGCAATACAGTATTATTAACTATAGTCACTATGCTGTACATTTCATGTGATTGCATGTTTGTAAAGTAATATAAACTAATGGTTTTTAACTTTATGTACAGATTCATCTGGGAAATGAAATTGTTTGAGGGAAAGGATAGTGTTCCATATTTCCTCTCCTCTTGATTCCTGGTCTAGTGTAGGATACATAATAATTAGCAAATTCTGAATTGATCATAAGTAGGCAGAGAGGCAGGCAGAGAGAGAGGAGGAAGCAGGCTCCCTGCTTCAGAATACATTTTTTCTGATTATAATATTAATTTTGGAACACTTGAAAAATAAAAAAGCACAAAGAATCAAGTAAAAAAAGCCATAACATTGTAACTAGAGTTAACTACCAGTATTATTCCATGTATTTCCTGAGACCCTTTTTTTCTATGTGCATATTTAGATATAAATTTTAACATAATGGAGAGTATCCTCTCTCCATAATTATGTAATCTGGTTTTTCCTTTTATACTACATTATAATTACTTCTCTGAATCTTTAAATGAGTCTTGACAAATGTTGAGATGCTTAAATTTTAATTTTTAAAGCTTCACTATTTGTGACTTAATTAGTAATATCTGTTCATTGTCAAAAAACCCTTGAAAGGTATAGAAAGATGTGGAATCAAAAGTAAACATCCTTTTTCCCTGTGTCTGCCTCATCCCCTCACTTCCTGTAACCCCTTTCAAACAACTTCTTAGGTCTCCTTTCAGACATAAGTTTACATTCAGAGGCATATAAAATGTGGTTCATATTATTCATACCATTTTTCAACATGATTTTTGGACTTACTATGTCTTGGACATCTTTTATATTATTGTGTTCAAAGCCACCTTATTCTTTTAAACTGCTATAAGGTATTCCAGCCCATGGAAACCTCATCTTTAGCCACACTTTTATTGATAGCTGTATGTGTCTTCCATTTTCTTGCTGTTATAAACAGTACTGTATCGGACATCTGTGCACATATATTTCTGTGCACAAGTGTGAGTGTTTATGTAGGATTAATTCCTGGAAGTAGAAATTCTGGGTTAACGGGAAGGCTCACATGTGAAATGTTGAAGGATATAGAAAAATTGCCTTCCAAAAACGATTGTTTATCCATTTATATCTCATTAGCCACACATAAATCTTCAGGTTACTCACTCCCTTATCAATAATGAGGTCTAACACAAACAAATATAACCAAACAAATGGGAAGCTCGTTATTATTGAGACCATACATTTAGCCACACATTTTTTTCTTATTCTACAAAATTCTGTTTGTGAACTTTGCTCATTTTCTAACATGTTGCTGGTAAGTTTCTTATTAATATGTTCTATGTCTTCAGACAGTAAAGAAAGTAGCTGTTTGCCATAGGTAGTAGAAGAAATTGCATAAATTTTTGTCTTTCACCTTGATTATAGTGATTTTTCTTATGTCACTTATTTCATTTAAAATGTTTATGTAATAAAATTTATTAGTTTTCCTTCAGTTATTTTATTTCATGTTAAGAAGTCTAAATTATTCCAAGATAATTTAGATAACACACCTATCTTCCTTATTAGCAATTTTTTAAAAGGTGTTTTTATTTTCATGTTAAAATCATGTTATTGTTATGTTAAAATAAAAAGTTATAATGTATGGGTCTAATTTAAATTTTTTTCCAAACATTGAGCTAGCTGCTTTATACCATTTGTTGAATAACCTATCTTTTCCCTTCTGACTTGGAATGTCTCCTTTATGTTATACTAGAGTTGTATGTATACTTTGGCCCCCTCTGAATTTCCTAGTGTGTTCCATTGGTCTGTCTAGTCCTGCTTTTGAGCCATATTGTTTTAATTACTGTAGCTTTTACAATGTATTTTTTATAATAGAAAAGTCTAGAGTACCCATACTACTCTTCCTTTGAAAACAAACCTCTTGGCTAATTTCACACAGACTATTTTTCCAGATGACCACGAACGAAGTCATTTTGTCAAATCTCTCCCAACAAAATGAGAAACAAAATTCTTTTTGCAAATTTGATTGGGATGATGTTGAATTTATAGAATTAGATAGACAAAGTTGACATCTTTACACTACTAGCACTTCCTAACCAAGAGGACAGTTTTCGTTACCTTTTATTCAAATCTTATTTTGTGTTTTTCAGGAGAAGTAAACATCATTTTTAGAGGTAATATAATACTTTGTCTATAGATTTACCAGAGTTTATGTGATTATTCCCTTATTGGTGAACTATTGGATCATTTCATATCTCTTTCTAGATTCAGTAATGCTGCAGTGGGCATCAGTGTGCTTTGCTCTTGGATCACATTTTGCTGATGTCTTTAGAAGATATTTTCAGAAGCAGATCAAAGGATCTAGGCATTTTAAAGGCTCTTGGTAGCTATTGGAAGATTGATTTTCAGGGAGGCTCAAACAATCTACCCTCCTACCAGAGGTACAAGAGTACCTGCCTAGATGAACCCTCACCAGCATTTCAAATACTGCATTAATAGAAACTTTGCTGTGTTGGTGGGATGAGGCATGTTGTGGAACACAGCACCTGTGGCCCCTGTCTGTCTGCGAACCCATCTTTTTTCTCCTTTGCGGCATGCTTCCCCCCCACCCTCCACCCGGTATGCTCAGGGGGAAGTGTTCACTCTTCACTAAGCTCTGCATTGAGCTGACTTTGGAGATACTTAACTCTAGCAAATTCTTAGGAAATTTCAGTTATCCACTGACATCTAGGAATAGAGGGTAAATTTTGAGAGGTGTCTTTTCATTTTGCTGTGATACAATTGTCTAATAGCAGATAAGACAGATGAGAATCCCTCCACCCCCTGCAACACACACACACACACACACACACACACACACACACACACACACACAATGACACATGGCTGAGACCCTGCAAATTGTGCTGAGTAACTTGGGGTTGAGGTGGGCCAAAGGTGAGAGAGGGTTTCCAAACTCCATGCTCCAAATAGGACTCTGGAACAGAAGGGTTCCTCCTGCTTCTCACTAGAAAATGTCATTTGGATCCCGAACCCAGACGTGTTCATTTTAACAAGCCCATGCCAAATCTCCTAAGACAGGTTGAGATGGACACCCGGACAACCCTCCTCGTTAATGCTTCTTTGCTTTGGAGTTGTTATTCACCCCTGTGTACTTTGGCAGGCGTGGAGCGTGGGAATTAGATACTTAAAATGCTCTCCTTCCATCTGAAAACCCCTTTCGCTGCCACCACCTTGCTGTAGAACCCCCTCCGTCAGGATTTTTTGGTGGGGTGGGTCATGCTTTTACAGGGCGGTTTCTTTCAGGGCGAGTCTATTAGGCTTGCAGGATGTTTTAATTGGGGTGTTGTAATTGTAGGGTGCTACAAGAGCCCTGGCAAGGGATACTTTATAAATCAGATTATTATGCTTAGTTGTGTTAATGGGCATTTATATGCCCTAAATCCTTCGTACAGCAATGGGATAATAGCCCTTAAGGCCATAGTTACTATTTTGGGTTGGGCCCACTTGTAAAACTGGCTCTTTTTTATTGTGAAGCTGTTTTTAGTTAGAGGAGTACATAAAACCCTTTGAACGACAGAATTTCAATTTCGTGGTTGCCATCTTATATAGTTGAAATGGTAAAATTACTATATATATAATATATATATATATGATATATATATATATAAAGCTTAGAACCATCTTATATAGTTGAAATGGTAAAATAACTATAATAACTATATACATGTATATATATATATATAGAGAGAGAGAGAGAGAGAGAGAGCGAGAGAGAGTGAGCTTAGAACCAAACAGTTTAAATTGTGACCCTGAAGCGGCACTCCTAAATAATGGAACACTACAAAATCTAAGTAGAATTTGGCCAAGTGTACATCCTTTCCCCTGATCGATAATAATTTTTAGTGTTTGGGAGGCAGGTTCTCTTTGTAATACTTGTTTCTCAGAAGTTGCAGTTCCCTGAGGAAGATTTGGATACTGAGGCAATGGTGTGGAAGACGCAGGCTGTGTGGGTTCTGTTGGCAACGTGAACACACTGGTGTGCCTTGACGAGATTTTGCAAACACATTTCCACCCCTAGACTTGAGGCAGACAGAGCGCCTGCCTGGCCCAACACAAAGCCCCCTGGCTAACATGTTTGGTGGTTCCCAGTAAACAAAGTGAATGGACTGTAGGCAGCTGACCATGGTAGCTGTGCTATGTAGATGTGGCTGGAATGGGAGAAGACTGAAAACTTCATGACATGGGAGGATGGGTCATTTAGAGAGGATTCAGCACCACAGTGAGATCTCTAATTGACTGTAGACACCCGTGCCCATCACAACCACTGATTCATTTTCTTCCTAATCCTTTTTTCCCTTTATTTACACAGAGAGAACTATTCCTACCTGAGTTCCATATGTATGACTCAGTTCTGAGGGAGGTGACTGGGAATATTTAGAGAAAGCTACTCTGGAGATGGAAACTTTGTCCCAGATTCCTGAGGACTGAATAATCAGATGATAGGATAAATTTCTCATGGCCTTTCTTTCTTTTTATTTTTCCCCAATTTAATTAATTAATTAATTAATTAATTAATTAATTAATTTTAGAGTGTAAGGAGAGGGAGGGGCAGATGGAGAGGGAGAGACGATCCTAAGTGGACTCTGCACTGAGTGTGGACCCTGATGCTGGGGCTTGATCCCAGGACCCTGAGATCCTGACCTGAGCCGAAATTAAGAGTCAGATGCTCAACTGAGTGAGCCACCCAGGTGCCCCTCTCATGGTCTGTGTACTTATACAAGTACCTCTGGTGACTGTGATCTCTTTTCTGTTTTCCTTTGCTACCTGTCATTTACCTAGTGCTAAATTTGTTACTTGGAAGGACCAGCCATCGATGATAGTGATTTCCATGTCCCCATTCACGCTGCCTCAATCTCCCCCTTCATTTTATAAACCCCATGAGGCCTGTTCCCACATCTGTTCCCAGTAATTCTGTATGTGATTCAAGCTCTTCATCTGTCCTTTACCTTCTTACAGAACAGCGTCAGGCTTTCTTTTCTTTGGAGCTTTCCCTTACCTCTCTGGGTGTTGGCAGGCATTAATTGTTCATCGGTCTTTTAGGGTTTGTATTTTCCCTCAGGTATTGCTAAAGCAAAGAGGAGGTATATATAGTGGTTAAGAGTTCAGCTCCAGGAGTTGGGCAGACCTGATCTGTGTCCTGGTTCTGTCCCCTGTTGAATGTGTAACCCTGGATATCATCGTTTACCCCCCTAAGCCTCAGTTTCTCGTGGAAGACTAGAACCTACTCCAGCAGGTAGTCATGAAGGTTAAACAAGATTCAAAGCCATTGAAAAGCCTTATCATAGTGGCAGGGAATAACAAGTACCCAGGGATAGCTGCTATCATAATTACTGTTATTATTACTTTGCCAGATGCATCATGTCCCAGACATCATTTTAACACCCTTGAGAGTTTCATTGTATCCAACAGAGTGCCTAGACCTGCACCTATAGGTAATGATCTTCAGGGGAGGTTGGGGATAGCACAAGCCTCCCCTCTTCCCAGTTTGACACTTAGATTCCTAAAACAAGATGTTTGACAGCACGGAGGCCCTGAGGTTCTTGGCAAGTAAAAGATAGCATGTTCTTTAGGAAGCAAATAAGGTTGACACTCCACTGACCTGCAGTTTCCTGTAGTTGGTGGAGGCGGGGAGGGGCAGTTGGGAGGAGGTGAGTGTGGCAGGACAGATGAGGGCTTGCAGAGGTGAGAAGAACATCTGGAAGTCTGTATCCTCTTTCTCTACCCTATAACTTACTGTTTTTGGAGGCCACATGGTTTAGGGGAAAAAGGGTGATGATATTGGAGTCAGAATGCCAAGCCTTGGAGGTCCTACTTCTGTCAGTTGCCCATTATGTAAGACTGGGAAATTCACGGTCTTTGGGGACATCAGTCTCCATAGCTGTAAAGCTGGGCTGTGGGGGAATCAGTGAGGTAGTTCCTGTGTAAATGCTGTGTGAAAAAGGACACAAATATTAGCTGTCATAATTAGACATGTCCTGTATTAATATCTTTGACTTCACTAGCGTAGTATTCATTGTTTTCCTTTGCCCGTCGTCCTGTTCTTCCCTTCTCTTTATTTGCCTGCTCTCCTCCCTCTTCTTTTACTGGGGCAGATTATTAGTCTGCAGGGAAACAGCAGAGGGAAGAACAGCTTCAGATTTCTGCCAGGACCTCTGCACTGCTCTTACTTGGAATCATTTCCCTCATATCTTCAGACTGGCTTAGTGCTGAAGCCGGGGTGTTCCAGATTCCTGATCAGTTTCTTCTCCTTTCATGTGCGTTCCTGGGTATTTGCTCTGGACTCCCCACTGAGCATATATGTGCTTGGGGCAAAGATTATGGTCTCTATTGCTTTGTACAAGGCAGGCATGTAGTAGGCAGTCAGTACTTGTTTACTAAGTGGCACTGCTTGCTAGGAGATGGATGAGAAGAATGCCCCCATAGCCTATGGATTGGTAGCCCCTGGAAGGCATGCTTGAGTGTGGCCCAAAGAGACACAGGTTCAGGCTCCCGACTTCTCTTTTGCATCAAAGAGACCTGAGTGGTAGTCCCGGGATGGGGAGGTGGGTAAAGTCTGAAGAACATTTGGCAAACAAAATGTTGTTTTTATTTTTGGAGATACCAACAGCAGAAACCATCGTATTATCATTTACTAATTAATGAATATATAACTTAGTAAAGACTAACCAGGAAAAAATATTTAATTAAAAAATACAGATTTTTTCCCAACAGAAACAGCTATAGATACAAAGTTACAAAAATAAGAGAAGTAAATATGAATAATTTTAGCCTACTAAATTTGGAAACCCTGTATGGAACAAGAACATTTAGAAAACACTATTAAATGTCTATGTTAGTAAAAGAACACATAGAAAACTCTAGTAAACAAAGAAGCACCAAAGATTGAAATAGCTCTCAAAGATCTCCTCTCTAGAAAGGCATCTGGCCCAGACAGTTTTACAGTTCAGTTCTAGAAATAGAAAATAGAAAAGAGAAAAACAGCGAAGCGGCTTCCCTTATTTTTGAGTTGAACATAATCTTTATCCCCAAATGAGATAAGGACATATAAGAATAAGAAAATTCCTGACCTCTTTTGCTTATGATCACAGATATAAAAATTTTAAATAAAAATATTAGAGTAGCTTATTAAATGTTTGTGGTTAAAACTATAATATATAATCATTTGGGAGATTTATTCAGAAATAAAAGGATAATTCAACATTATAATATAATTTATAGACTAAAGGAGGAAAAAATCACATAATTATCTCAGTAGATTCAGAAAAACTTTTATTAGAGCTCAATACCTATTTGGAATGAAAACTTAAAGCACAAATTATACTTAGTGGAGAAAGATACAGTCCATTTAAGATCAGGAATAAGAAAAGGATCTCCATTATCACTCAGTAGTGTTAGCACACAACTGGTCTTCCTAACCAAGGCAACAAATAAAGAAAAAGAAACGAAAGGTGTGAATTAGAGGGGAAGAAATGAAACTGCAATTATTTGCAGATAATGTGATTGTCTAGAAAGAAAAAGCAACAGATTTAACTATTAGAATTAAGCAAGTTTGCCAGATTTAAGATCAGAGTATCAATAGAATTTCTCAACAGCAGCAAAAACAGATTAGAAAACATAATTTTAAAAAGACTAATATTCATGGCAGCAACCAAAACTATGAAACATTTGGGGATTAACAAAACAAGCAAACAAGTTATTTCTCTATAGAAGAAATATAAAAATTTTAAAAGCTATAAAAGGAAGCCTGAATAATTAGTCACAGTAATTTCTATGTATTTAAGTGGGATGACAATATAAAATTATATTTATTATTCCCAAATTAATTTATACAGTCAAGGCACAGCCAACAAAATTCCAGTAAGATTATTTTTAGGAGTTTGATAAATGTACTTAAAAAATTGTATGGAAAGAGAAAGGTTCATGAATAGCCTACCAGTTTGAAAAAGGAGAATGAAGGGAGGGAACTTACCTTATCAAATAGGAACACATTACTAGCCTTATTGTGGCAAAAACCCCCCAGACAAATCAAGCAGTGTAACAGAGTGGAGAACTTAGCGGCAGACTGTGTGTATGAAAGAATTTAAGAAATGATAAAAATGACCTTCTTATAAAATTGGATCCTATGGCAGATTCTATTCCCAAAGACGAGTGCGACATTTGCTGCCCTCCCACATGTGCTTTTTACAATGTGACTTTGATGCTTTCCCCATTGAGAGACGTGGTGTATGATGTTCCTTCCCCTTGCTTCTTGGCAGGTTTTGACTACCGTGGAGGTAATGTTAAGTGATTTCTGAAGCTAGATTATATAAAGTGGTACAGTCATTGCCTTTTTTTTTTTTCCCTTGGAACTCAGCCCTCAGAATGAGAAGAAGCCCAAATGGCTGGTGACAAGCAAGGTGCAAGTGGAAAGGAGCTGTGGCTCCAGCCCTCAGCCTTAGCCCAACTTCCCGCTGACAGCCAGCACCTACTCACCAGCCCTAAGGGAGTGATGCCAAACGTACTCCCTGCAGCCTCAGGCAGGCCATCTCAGCTGACACTCCATGGTGCAAAGATGAACGAACCATCCTTGCTGATCCCTACCTACAATGCAGGTTTGTGAGCAAAATAGCGGTTTGTTTTTGTTTAAAGCCACTACATTTTGGAGTGTCACTCAGTGGTTTTTTAAATAGCCCTCTGGCTCACACCATATACAGATATGGACGCTGCATGTTAAAGGTGACAGAATGCAGTTTGTAGAACATTATGTAGGAGAATATCTTTGTAACATAGGAGGAGGGAAGGATTTATTAAGTGAAACCCCAATTGCACAAATCATAATTGAAAAATTGGTGAATTTGATTAAATAGAAATTAAGTAATTCTGCCCTGTTAGGAATTAGTTAGAAGTTATCCAGTGAGGATAAAGTTGACAGACAGATGATAGTTGGAGAGGTTTGTAAACTATAAGGACTAATACTGGGAATTTACAAGGAGCTGTTAAAAATCAATAAGAAAAAGATAGGAATCTCTATGAAAAAGTAGGTGAAAGGAGAGACATGGGAAGTTTACAAGGGAATCTGTATGACTAAAAAGCATATGAAGAAAATGTTTGAAGTCACTAGCGATTAGAGAAAAAAATAAAAATAACACAATATTATGTTATATCTACCGGACTGGCAGAACTGGAAAAACTGAGTGCATTAGTGTCCCAGGGCTGCTGTAACAAAATACCAAAAACTAGGTAGCTTAAATGACAGGAGTATATTGTCTTATAGTTCTGGAAGCTGGAAGGTCAAAATCAAGGTGTTGGTAGGGCTGGTTCCTTTTGAAAGTGTAGAAGAATCTGTTGGATCCCCTTTTCCTGGCTTCTGGTGGTTAGCTGACCATCGTTGGTTTGTAGATGTATTGCTCCAATACCTGCTTGCCTCTTGGCACGTGGTATTCTCCCCTTTGCCTTCACACTGTCTTCCCTCTGTGGGTGTCTGCCTCTGTGTCCGGATTTTTCCTTTATGTAAGGACACCAGTCATATTGGATTAAGGCCCATCCTAATGATCATATCTTAACCAATTGCCACTGCAAAGATCCTGTTTCCACACATGGCCACGTTCTGAGCTCCTGGAGGTTAGGACTTCCATGTATCATTTTTTGGAGGCACATTTCTATCCATAATACTGACTCTTGCTCAGTGTTGTTAGGGAGGTGAGCTGCAGAAACCCCCGGACTGGCTGGTGTGAGAGGGGACTGGTGTGACTTCTTTATTGGGCAGTCCCCCGCAGTGCTTACACTCACACCAGGTGACTTACTTGCCTGCTCCTGGCCATAAAAGGAGATTCATAAGGAGTATGTGTGTGGATGTTATCACAGCACTGTTTGTGGGAGGTAGAGTCAGATGCATTTTAGTTGTCCATCCTGGGGGCCAGAGATGTAAAATATAGTGGGTCCAGATTATACAACAGTATCCAGCCGTCAGGAGGGGTGACAGATGCATGCTTGACATGCATGCATATATCCTGTATGGATAGGTCTTAAAAACATGCTGGGTGAAAGAGGAAGGGATGGGATGGTATCTAAACCGTGAGAACATACCATTTCTATATATTAAAATACATGCATACCATACAACAAAGAACGCGTACATATAAACACAATAACATGGTTATCCATTAGAGGGGGGGAAATTGGGCTGGGGAATGCAGCTGAGAGGGAATTGAGAGTGGTTGTGTAAGGACCCAAAGCACTGCTCTTTTGGGAACTCAGGTATCTGATCAAGCCAATCTTCAGTTGTGAGCTACAGAAATACCTCCCCACTAGATACTCCACTTGCACTAACTTGATGACTGCCTTGGAGGATGTTTCCTCATGTTACTGCTCTTGTTCTCTTTGAAAACACTGTCCTCCTGTGGGGAGTCTTAGAATCTTAGGGTTGGAAGAGACCTTCCCTTTAGCAGCACCTCCTTACGCCACGGGGCTTGTTGAGGGGGATACAAGAGAAGCAAGTTGCACTTCCTGCCCTTAGGCCAGTTCATCTAGATGCTCAAAAAGCAATTAGATAACCACACAAGATGCCATGTGATGAAGTGTTAAACTGTGTGGGGCCAGCCTGTGACTAGCGAAGGCAGAGGTGCTGGGGCAGAACAGGATGTCTGTCTGGGATAAAAATAGATACATGGAATTTTATTGACTTCAGAAGAATTTGCATGGAGTTGCTACATAGGACTTCCCTGGCCCCGGGGCCTGCGGCCTGTTCTCAGGAACTGTGGATTTCCAATTGTGCGGTCAGAGGCTCCGAGGTCGCCCTGAGGCACCGGTGGTGAAGGAGGCCAGAGGGGGGCAGATGCTCAGGACTTACCACCCAGCTTTAACCAGGGTCCTTTGGCACACAGGACTCCAGATCAGATTTTGCCTGATGACAAATTTCTGTATTAAAGAGTTTGAAAACCAGAGGCCTACAGGATGGCCTCTTATTGACTTCATGGCCTTCTCTGATCCCAGAGACTGCAATTTCCTGAATACCTCCTTGCTCTCTTATGCCTCTGTCTGCCAAGTGCATTCCTTGCATCTTCAAGGTATAGCTCAAGTGTCCTTTTCTTTTTGGACCCTTTACTTATCATTACCTTGCCCTAACCAGACCAGGTCCCTTCCTCCTTTATTAAAGAATTCAGCACATGCTATGCTGGGTTTATCTTGCCATTGGTCTGTGAGTATCCCAAAGGTCAGGTGTGCACTTCTCCATCTTTGGGGCCTCAGTATCCAGAATGGCACCTTGCACATAATAAGTGATAAGCAAACATTTGCTGAGGGAATGTGTGATTGTTATGCGTGGGCCTCCTTCAGAGTTCATGTATTTGCTTTCATAAAAAAATATGATATTTAAAACAGGGCGTGCTCTCTCTCTCTCTCTCTCTCTCTCTCTCTCTCTCTCTCTGTCTCTCGGTCTAGCCCAGGGATCAGCAAACTATGTACATAGGCCAACATCCAGCCTGTGGTCTCTTTTAGTCCATAAACTACAAATGATTTTTACATTTGGAAGACTTAAGACTCCTGAGAAGGTTATGTGACAGAGACTGTAGGTAGTTTGCAAAGACTAAAGTATTTACTATCTGACCCTTTAGAGAAAAAATTTGCCAACCTTAGGACTCTGACAGAAGACATGTAAGAGTCATGGGACTCTATAGGCTGTGGGGAGCTGATTAGTCCTGGTTGACACTGAGTAGTAGACACGTAGCTAACATAATAGCTCTTATTATGTGGTAGGCACCTTCTAAGTACTGTACATATGTTAACTCATGGAATTCTCCTCCAGATCCTGTGAGGTGGGTACTATTATTAGCCCCATTTTACAGATGAGTAAACTGAGGCACAGCAAGTGGGAGTTGGCCAAGATCCCACAGTGGCTTTTCTTCAGATGGATCTGTGAACTGGTAGAGTATGGTGGTTAAGAACAATGGGTTCTGTGCCATCTTGCCTGGTTTGACTCCTGCTTCCATGACTCAAATGAGTCTTTATGTGTAAGGTGCTCAGCTTACGGCCTGGTATTGTGTGGGAACTAGTCAATGTTCTGTATTATTATTGTTATTGTGATGCCACAAGAACCACATTGACAAATACCTTCATGTTACTGTAATGAAATAGAGAATATTATCCACTGGAATTGGAGAAAATCAGGATGACCAAGAGAAGAGCTATGCTTCCCAGGGTACTGTGACTATTGGGGCAGTCATAGCAAGTGAGTGTGGTGAATACATAAAGGTGGTGTGGACTGAATGGGGGGCACTATACTTAGGTAAGTAGGATCTGTGCCTGTGTGTGCTCACACACTTATGCCTATGTATGAGGGGGAGAAAGGGAGATGGCGGGAGAGAGGAGCATGTGTGTGTTTCCAGCCTTTAAAGTAACTAAGACTTCAGAGACAGAATGAAATGTCTAAGCAGGGTTGATTGGGAAGATTTCTGATTGAAGCACCTGCACCAAACTTTCTAAGAGAACCCAATGATAATAGTGTTTCCCAAAGCCTCTGGAATGATCTTTGTGTTTTCTTTGGGTGTATCTTTATGTTGAGAGTGAGCCACATGGGGACCAGGATTTATGTAAGTTATGTTATGTGATCCTGTATGGGTATAAGTGCTTCTTAGCTCAGGACATCGGCAGAGAAGTCTGAAAACCATCCTAGAAACAAACTGGTTGAGAGCAGACCATAAGAATTACCTCTAGAGGGATGCCTGGGTGGCTCAGCCAGTTAAGCATCTCCTTTGACTCAGGTTGTGATCCCAGGGTCCTGGGATTGAGTTCCACATCGGGGCTCCCTACTCAGTGGAGAGCCTGCTTTTCCCTCTCCTCCCTGCTTGTGCGCTCTCTCTCTCTCTCTCTCTCTCTCTCTCTCTCTCTCAAATAAATGAAATCTTAGAAAAAAAGAATTATCTCTAGAACTGCTGCTAGATGTCAAGGGTGCTGGGAACATTTTTAAATCTCCAAGAGGAGGCATAGGCATGAGATGGTGGAACCAGCTTGCACCACCCTGCAAGAGCCAACTGTGCAGCTACTCCGTGCTTTGCCCTTTAGCAACATCACACTAGTAGCTGGAAACTGGCCACCATGGAGGCATTTATATCACAGAAATTAGCGAATGCTACAAGTCAGAGGTTTTTTTCCTTCATTGCAAGCTGGTGGTTAAATATCTACCAGCATACCACTGTGGGCATCAGGCTTATCTTTCTTCTCAGTTCCCAAATGTATTTTATTACCTAAGAATATAAGGATCATGGGTAACAAGGGCAGAAACCTGAGGGGAGGAGAAATTTCAATGGTGACATTTTATTTTTAAGAGGGAGGCTGAAAAGCAGTTCTTGGTTTTGAGCGGCTTTTTGAGTGTTTCAATGCAAATGTATCTAATTTTGACATCAGACGTTCTAGTAAAACACAGTAGATGCAAAATGATTGGGTTTTATGTTTAAATCGGGTGTGTGTGTGTGTGTGTGTGTGTATGTGAGAGAATGTGTGACATGAAAGATTTAGGCACGAGGGAGCTGGTGTGCAGTGGGATAATTATATAAAAAAGGAATATATTTTGGTCAGTTATTTCTGTATGTTTCATTTAGGTTTGTTTGTTTATTTTAGTGGATGGGGGAGGGGTCTTTGTTGTTGTGCATTGACTGTCTTTCCACGAGGATATTACAGGGAGAGAAGCGAATTTTTTAAAGAATATTTAATGCAAGTCATACACTGGGAGTATGAAAGATTACTGAATTGTTTTCCATGCAAGGTTGAGTATATGTCAAGACTTTGGTTTTTCAACAATCGCTGATTTTTAATAATGAGATTATCCTATAAAATTGAAATAACTTTGGAAAGGAGTCAGGGTTTCACAGTTGTAGAAGTTTACCATTATCAATGGTTAGCTCTAATTAACACAAGAATGTGATTCAGATGACATTGAAGGGGTATGTAAGTGCCTTTGTTGTGTGGCTTACTGTATGTGGAAGGACCAACTCTTGTGGAAAGCATAGACTTTGCAGTCATTGGAATATAATTATGTGTGTTTTGTTTGTTTTTACAGAACAGATGCAAGACAAAGAACATAGTATGAGATATTAGAATGTAATTTCAAAACATATGTTTCCAAAATTATGGGAACGTTCTGGATGATAAATAAATCCTTTCAGCCTCAGAGGGTACAGGCTTGTAAGGCTGAGGGAGAGCCGGGTGTTGGATGGGGAGGAACGTGGTTTAAGTAACAGGCTGAATAGTAAGCACATCAAAGCCATTAAAGCATAAACCCCCAGATTTAAAAATGTGAGAAGCAAAAGATTATGTACCGTGGTCTGGCGGCTTTATAGAGCCCGTTTCAAATGAGGGATAGAACAAAAGAATGTGTGATTGAAGCTCTTGAAGAGATTTATTTGAGGAGAGAGGCAAACATTTTGCTCTGATACCAATTAACCAGGAAGAAGCACCACGTCATAAATGCCAATATTAAAAATGTAAATCCCACACCCGAGGGTGTATTGAAGACAGGTCACAATGCTTTGAAGATGGAATGCATAAAGAGATAACAGGAAGACAGCTTTCCAACTGCCCAGGCTACCTGGTTAGTTCTGTGTCCGGCTTGCTGGTCAGATTTTCAGTGGGAATGTAGACTCTTTGGGGGTAGTTGGGCCACTTGACCTATTATTATGTGAGATTTTGATCCCTCCCAAAAGAATGTATTATGACACTCCAGAAGACCCTCTTTATCACCCTGTTTCATCTGTAAGAGCCTGGAGATGCTCTGGAGTTTTTCTATATTATTTTGGAAAGCATAGTTCACATAATGGATATATAAAGGTATTTATAAAACAGAGTGAAAACCATCAGGTACTATGTATGGCACTTTTATACCTTCTAAAGTATATTCACATCCATTAACTTGGTTTTTCCTCACCATAAGTCTGTCCAAGAGGAAAGGCATATGTAGTCTTAGTCTTTAGAGCCTGGGCTGAATGTAGGATGATTCAGGCCAGCCCTCTCATAGTGGAAAAGAGGGCCAGGGATGTTGAGAGATACTTATATCCATTAGCCTACTAGGGAAACTGAGCAAGGAGAGATCAGGGCTCCTCACCCACCAATAGCATTGTGTGTTGAATCTTCCATTTTTCTCATTGATGATAGTGCACCCCAGTCTTCTGGGAAAGGAAATACAGTAAAAAGTCAAATAAAAAGTGTTGTCTGGAATAGAGATGTCTGTTGCTACAAAAATATTCAACTCATCATTGCTGAACTAAGATAATAAATCTCTTTACCTTTTGTATTTTGGTGCATTGAAACATTATCTTTTATGATCATAGGTGTTGCTTCATTATTTAAAGCATACTTGTTATTGCAGGAAAGACAAGCTCGCATTTGATTTATAATGGAACGATTGTGCTTTGAGTTAAATGAAAGTTCAAAGGAAAATGAATTCTAAATAAGAATAATTGAAGAGATTCAAGGTTCATTTGAGTTTATATTCATCAAGGCAATTGTCTCCAGAAATCCTCTTATTTAAAGCAACAGGACAGATCGTAACTTACAAACTTCGCCTTTATGACATCACTTTATTCTATATATCATAATCAGAAATGTTAAGCCTCAGCAGTAATTTATACAAAACGTATTGTTACAGAGTTATAAATGTCATTAAGTGGTAGACTTATGCCTCAGTGTCATGCAAGTTGAACCCTGGATTTAAAAAAATTACCCATAATGCAAGTGTTCTATAAAAATATTCTTAGTCCTTTCTCCTCCAGAGCAGTTTCATATTAAAAGTTCAGTTTCATTTTACACCTGTACTCTGCTCTGGGAAGTGCAACCTTTATTTCTCCTTCATGTTTTTAAAGTCACCTTCTTAATTCTGGTAGAACATAACTCAAACAACTGAAAATGTTAGGAATGGATTTACAGTCCCTCTGGCTACTCTCTATCTGGGATGGAAAGGAAAGTGAAGCTGGAGATAACTTTTCCTGCCATCAAGGGACACCTAGAGAGAAGAGGCGATGAATTGTAATGTGCCAACTAGTTTTGATTATTCAGGGACTTGTGATAGAATGTGTGGATCATTCAGGCCTCTGGTTTCCTATTTTGGTTAATTTCACTGCTCAGTGGCACCTCTGGTGGTCAGGAACAAGCATCCTCCTATGTGGGTCCCCAGAGGAGTAGTGGCAGAGGAATGGCTTGGCCCCTTCTTGAGCACCTAGTCTGTGTGAGACGCGGTACAATTTTCACAAAAACATTGTTTTGTTAAATCTTCACAATAAACCTATAAGGAAGTACTATCATCCCATTTTATAGAGGATAAAGGCTGAGTATAATTAATTCATTTCTCAAATCTTTATTGAGTATGTTCTATGTTCTAATTCCTAGAAAAAGATGGTGAATGAAGGAGACGTGGTCATTGTCTTCTCTGAGTTTAGAGTACAGTAGGGAAAAGAGAAATGAGACAAATCATCCTACATATAAATGGTAAAATTACAAATGGTGATATGAATAAAAATCATAAGGTATTGTGAGTTTCACAAATAGGGATCTGATCTAATTCGTGGTCAAAGAGGGGTCTTTAGCTGACAATAAAGAAAGGAGTAGAGGTTGTCGAAGGTTGCACAATTAGCCAGCTGTGGAGCTGGGATTCTGACTCAGGTTTGCATGAGGCCTGATTCTGTTCATATCCCACTACCACACGCAGTTGGAACTATGCACTGAAGTCAGCCCCTTGACTACAGCCACCAGCCACACTCGCCCAGCTTCTGCCTCCATGGACTCCAAGTCTGTGGGAGTTGGTGGCAGTGGGTTGGAGGCTGTGGGGGCCCCTATGGCTTCTCAGCAAGTTATAACAGCAACACAAAACAGCCCTCACTCTCCGCATTGTTTCCATTTTCCTCATGGTTCTGTCTAGATCGGACGTGGGCACTCATGGTAGGGGCCACCATCTGCCGTTACTCCTGTTGGGGAAGAGGCCCATTTTGGACACCTGGGAGGGGTTTGATTAATGACCCACCCAAACCAGAGTTCTGAAATACTGCCTAGGGCCTCCCAAACTTCACAGAGCCTGTCTCCTAGTCTGACTCCCTTTGCTCAACCCTGCCTCTCCTGATCTAAAGCCATCGTGGGGATTGGCTACCTGCCTGAAAAACTCCCTGACCTGCAGAAGAACTGCAGCAGGGAGTCCTGTTAGCAGCTGTGGGAGGGTGGTTGGAGCCTGACCAGAACATTCCACGCTCACGGTTCCACCCACTTCATGTCTGCAGGGCGAGCTGCCCTGTTGGACGTGGTGGCTACCCCAGAGCCACACCTTCCAGCCGGGCACAGGGGTTAGAGCAGCTGAGGATGGAGGCGAGAAGTCTGGGAAATGGAGCATTTTCCTGGGTCCTCTACTGATTTTTCCTCCCACCAGATTATAGTAGGGGCAATGTCAAAGAAATTGAGGCACTGAGGGGTGCCTGGGTGGCTCAGTCAGTTAAGCATTGGACTCTTGGTTTCCGCTCAGGTCGAGTCTGCTTTAGACTCTGACCCTCTGCCCATCCCCCTATGTGCACTCATGCTCTTTCTCTTTTTCAAATAAATAAATCAGTCTTTTAAAAAAATGAAAAAAAAATTGAGGCATTGAGTGGCTTTTCAAAGGCACGCCTCCAAAAAACAAAAAAGCAAAGCCAGAAAACCAACGACAAAAACTCTCCTTAAGCCTAAATTTCCACCCATGGTGGTTTTTTCTTTTGGGTTAAGCAACATTTGCCTTCTCACTTCAGTGCTTTTGTTAAAATGGAGACAGTCTGGGTAGAAGAAGAGATTTTAGTCCCAGCCCCCTTAATATGAATGAGTTTATCATTTTCCTTTTCAGTACCTGGTGAAAGGGCGGCTGGAGGGTGGTGGGTATCTTGGGGGACAGAAAGGGCAGTCACTTTCACTGCTCCCAGCTCTCCAGTCTCCCTTTTGCAAAAAGCAACAATATGTTATGATCACTAGGGGGCAGAAGTAGGCCAGCAATTGGTCTCTGTACTTGTTACCAATTCTGAAAACCAAAGTTGGCAAATATGCATTATTACTGCTCTCTTTTTCTTAGGAATCTGAGACTCTGTGAGATGATATGAATGTGTGGATTAGGCCACTGTAGTGGAATGGAGCAACTGAAAAAAAAAATCCCTGTGCAAGTAAGGCAGATACCCAGTGGATTCTATCGATAGACTTTGGATACTGTTGTCCTACTGTTTTTATTATGAAAATATTCTGACAATTCTCAGAGCTAAAGTTCACATGAGAATATTTGAAACTAAACTGGTTTGTCGAATGCATATTGGTGCCCTCAATTTCACAAAAGGATGAAAACTTACATACAGATATATTTTTCTGATTATAGAGAGCAAACTCTCTTAAGAAAGGGTGAAAAAAAAATCTTCCTCACAGTCAAACATATATTGTACTGTTACGGATGGCTCTGTTCTTACTGAATAAATCTTGCTTAGCAACTTACCTCCAGAGTAAATAATAAATCACCACCGAAAGCTCCAGGCATTTAGCTCTGTCTGGGCAGTAAAACTTTGCGATTGTCTTGACAGCATTTTCTAAAATCATAATTGCTCAGGGAAAGTGATTCTGGATGTCTTAAAATGTTCGGAATTAAAGAGTAGCTGTTCCTTTGAGGAAAATTATCCTAATGCTGTGTGTGTGTTATCCTTTATATGAATCTAGGTTATAATCTATAGATCTCATCATTTCTATTAAGAATGTACAAGAATTTGACGAGAAACACAGCCACATGCATCATACTCTGGTTTTATAGTGTGACAATTAAGGCAAAAATGCTCAGTTATCTGGAAACAATACATTATGTACAGGCCTATCATATATATACATATATATACACACTTTTATATTTAATATATATGAACTAATATATATTAGTTAATATAATATAACATATGTATATATGTTGCTGATATATATATATGCTGAATTGTGTCCCTCTAAAATTTATATGTTGAGATCCTAACCCTAGTACCTCAGAATGTAACTGTATATGAAGTTAGGGTCTTTAAAGAAATAAATGAGATCATATGGGTAGGACCTAATCCAGTATGACTGGTAACCTTATAAGAAGAGGAAATGTGCCCACAGATACACATAGAGGGAAGGTCATATGAAGACATAAGGAGGAGATGGCCATCTACAAGCCAAAGAGAGAGGCCTTGGAAGAAACCAATCCTGCTGACACCTCAGTCTCACACTTCTAGCCTCCAGAACTGTGAGGAAACAAATTTCTGTTTGTTTGTTTTTAAAGATTTCATTTATTCATTTGAGAGAGAGAGAGGAAGAGAAACGTAGAGGATGAGCAAGGGGAGGGACAGAGAGGGACGAAGGGAGAGGGGAAGCTGACTCCCCGCTCAGTGGGGAGCCCGATGCAAGGCTCGATCCTAGGACCCCCAGATCATGACCTGAGCCAAGGTCATATGCTTAACTGACTGAGCCACCCAGGTGCCCCACCGATTTCTGTTTCTTAAGCCACTCAGTCTGTGGCAGTTTGTATGGAAGTCCTAACAAACTGGTATTTTATACATGCAGGCATACCTCGTTTTATTGTGCTTTGCTCTATTGCACTTTGCAGGTACTATATTTTTTTTTTACAAATTGAAGGTTTGTGGCAGCTCAGGGTCCAGCAAGTATATTGGTGCTATTCTCCCAACAGTGTGTCTCTGTGTCACATGTTGGTAATGCTCGCAATATTTCAAACTTTTTCATCATTATTATATTTGATATGGTGATCTATGATGTTAAGTATTATAATTGTTTTGGGGCAGCAACCATGTAAGATAGCAGTCTTAATCAATAAGTGTGTGTTCTGATGGCTTCACCAACTGGCCGTCTGTGTCCCTCCTACCCCCGCTACCTTGCCATCTCCTTGGGCCTCCCTATTCCCTGAGACACAACAATATTGAAATTAGGACAGTTAGTAACCTTACAATGGCCTCTTAAGTATTTGAGTGAATGGAAGAGTTGCATGTTTCTTACTGTAAATCAAAAGCTGAACATGATTAAGTTTAGTGGGGAAGGCATGTCAAAAGCAGGAACAGGCCTTTTAACGCCAGCTAAGTTGTGGATGCGAAGGAAAAATTCTTGAAGGAAATTAAAAGTGCTATTCCAGCGAACACACAAATGATAGGAAAGTGAAACAGCCTTATTGCTGATATGAAGAAAGTCTTAGTGGTCTGGATAGAAGATTAAACCATCCACAACATTCCCTTAAGTCAAAACCTAATCCAGAGCAAGGTCCTAACTCTCTTGGATTCTATAAAGGCTCCTAGAGGTGAGGAAGCTGCAGAAGAAGTTCGAAGCTAGCAGGGTGGTTCGTGAGGTTTAAGAAGCAATCTCCGAAACGTAAAAGCCCAAGGTGAAGCAGCAAATACTGATGTCAAAGCTGCAGCAAATTCTCCAGAAGGTCTAAGATCATTAATGCAGGTGGCTACACTGAACAATGAATTTTCAGTGTAGATGAAACAACCTTTTATCAGAGGAAAATGCCATCTAGGCCCTTCATAGCTAGAGAGGAAAAGTCAATGCTGGCTTCAAAGCTTCAAAGGACAGGCTGACCGCCTTGTTAGGGGCTAGTGCAGCTGGTGACTTTAAACTGAAGTAACACTCACTTGCCATCCTGAAAATCGTACAGCCCTTAAGAATTATGCTCAATTTCCTCTGTCTGTGCTCTAGAAATGACAACAAAGTCTGAATGAAAGCACATCTGTTTACAACGTGGTTTAGTGGATATCTTAAGCCTACTGTTAAGACCTACAGCTCAGAAGAAAAGATTCCTTTCAAAAATGGCAATGAAGGATTTAGAACATTACATAAACTAAGTTGATAAAACAGCGGCAGGGTTTGAGAGGATCCACTCCACTTTCGAAAGTTCTATTGCAGATAACATGCTATCAAAGAGCATCATGTGCTACAGAGAAATCGTTTGTAAAAGGAAAGTCCCTGGATGTAGCAGACTTTATTGTTGTCTTAGTTTAAGAAATTGCCGCAACCACACCAACCTTCAACAACCACCACCCTGAGCAGTCAGCAGCCATCAGTAGCAAGGCAAGACCCTCTACCAGCAAAAAGATTATGACTTACTGGAAGCTCAGATGATGGTTAGCATTTTTAGCAATATAGTTTTATTTTATTTTTAAAGATTTATATATTTGAGAAAGAGAGAGAGGGAAGGGCAAGGGAGACAGAGAGAGAGTCTCAAGCTGACTGTGCTGAGTGCAGAGCTCAGTCTCATGATCCTGAGATCACGACGTGAGCTGAAACCAGGAGTAGGTTATTTAACTGACCACCCAGGCGACCCAGTAATATAGTATTTTAAAATTAAAGTTATATACATTTTTTTAAGGCATAGTGTTATTGTACATTTAATAGACTACAGTATAGTGTAAACATACTTTTATATGCACTGGGAAATCAAAAAATTCATTTGACTTGTTTTATTGTGATATTGCCCTTATTGGGGTGGTCTGGAACCAAACCCAAAATATCTCCAAGGTATGCCTGTATATTATTTACATCTATATCATATATTATATATATATATTTTATTTTCAAAATGATATCTCTACATATTAAAAAGAGAGCCCATGACTTGGATTTAACATTTTTAATATCAGTAATTTTGAAGTAGAATTGTTTAAAATGAAATCACATCTTTACAGAAACTCAGGAGATTGAGCTGATGACCTTTCTGTATGTTACAGATGAACACTGCCTACTGTTTTTCGTGTCTGGATTCAATATAACTACTTGGCTATTTCAATTTCTTATTCTTGGGAAGTAGGAAGGTACATTCAAGTATTGTTCTTTCTATCTTTCCCCCAAGTTGTCATAGGACATTTAAACCGCAAGTCTTGCAGAGTAAGTGAAATCTCTTTCTTTGTCTTATTTTATCTTGCAAAACAACAGTGCATTGTTCCCAGGTTCACCTCTGGGATGCATTATGGACAAGAATCATCACTATTGCCTCCTCACCTCTGGCAATACTCCGAGAAGTGCCAAGAATCTTACATCAAAAACCCAGAGGGGGAACGATAAAGAGGATCAAAAAACCAAAACCAAACGCAAACCAAACCCAGAGGGAAGAGTTGGAGCTCAGTGGTTCAAAACACTTAGAACGTAGAATTGTGCTAGTGTTTCAAAATGGAGAACATGGCTGAGAGTTTTTAATCTCATTTTGCTTATTTGCCCCTGTCACCAAGTTTGCTGAAAGCTCATTAGATGAGAGTGTAGACCCATGGTCAGGAAGCTTTGATCTAGCCTATCCTAGGCACCTGTCTCTGCTTCCTTTCAGCACTGACATTCTCTATGATAACTAAGGTTTTGAAGCCATTGGGCAAGTGCTGGGCCTAACTTAGCTCTTGGCAAACCTGGCAAGGTAAATTTTGCCCCCCTGATGCAGTGTGGTCTGGTGTCTCCTTTCTAAGTCTGTACTTGCATCTCTAAGATTCTCTCACTTCACCTGTAGGTACCATAGGCTGGTTCTCTGGTGTTAATTTCTTTTCCATCTCTCCCTCCAACAAAACTGGTTTTCTAGAGAGCATTGCATACAAGTCATTTACAACTTAGTACAAACTTAGTAGGCTACCTTATTCCATGGCAAGGGCATTTAAAATCACATTCCTGGGGTGCCTGGATGGCACAGTTGGGTAAGCATCCAACTCTTGGTTTCGGCCTAGTTCGTGATTTCAGGGTCTTGGGATCGAGCCCCATGCTGGGCTCCATGCCCACCACAGCGTCTGCTTGAGACTCTCTCTCCTTCTTCTTCTGCCCCTCCCTTCTGTGTTCCCTCTCTCTTTCTCTAATAAAGAAATCTTTAAAAAATAAAATAAAATAAAATTACATTCCTTATCAACTGTAGGACTTTCTTCTTCTAAGAGTAGTTTCAAACATCTAGGAGCAGAGGGGAGGCATTTTTGAGGGGCAAGAGCTTCTTCTTATGCATCTGTCAGAAGGGTGGTTCCCTTCTTTGCTGGTAGAGAAGGCCAGTGTGAATAAAAGAGCCATGTTAAGTAGGTTCTATAAGCTCATAATGAACAAAAAACATTTGTGATCAGGATTAGGATCCTGGGTCTGATTGATTTCTTTCATCTTCATCCTCTTATGGGGGGGGTGCATATTTGTTTGTGTATCTGCTCACTCTGGGCAACTAGTCTTATAGACCAGTTATTTGAGCCATGAAGCAGCCCAAGTCCCATAGGCAGCAGGACAGGACAGGGTGTGACTTGCTTTGTTGTCTCTGTCTGCTGTAATTTGGGCAACAGAATGGCACACATAAGGAAATCAGTAAAATGTGTTTTTGGATGGATAAATGAATGAATGAATGAATGAGTCTTAGAAGCTCATGGGGAGACCCCACCTTGGGTTTTTCACTTTATTTTCCTGCTGTCTATTCTGATTAGGTGTGAGTTTGGTGCCTTAGCTGCATGCCCTAATGTGCTGCTATGCTACATTCTATGCCTAGCATACTATGTAATATGTTCTCCTATGTAGTACGTGCTGTATATACACTTACATACTACATGTTATATCTATTATAACATATAAACCCCAAATCAAAACATTTAAAAGGTTGGGGAAAACCTAAGTATAAATAAAAGTTCTAATGTTTCTTCCTATACCCCAATGGGTGTAAATGCATACTTGTGGAGGAGGGGATTGAGCCCTACTTTGGAGACAATTTGCTTTGTGCAGTAGTTTTATGTCTGACATTGATCAGAATCTATGCTATATCCACTAGATGAAGTAAAACCAGAATTCAATTAAATAAATATTCACTGAGGGTCTGTCTTCTTAGTGGATGGATAGTCTGCTAAATGCTGAGGGGTAGATGACTCTGTGCTTTGGACTGTTCCAGGCAGGATTGATTTAAACCACTTGCTCTCATTTTCCCACAAATAATACTCATACTGGCTGGTTGTTTGCCCAGATTTTTTAGTACAGAAAGTATCATGACAATTGCTGTGGAAGAAACAAAAGAGACAGAACACGTCTCTTGTTCCTCAGGTCTTATTTTGAGTTATGTTGTGTTGTTAGGATTGGCCACAGTAAAAAAAGAAAGTGAACCAAACAAACAACAGAACACCAAGACCACCAAGAAGAAGCATACAGGAGCTGCAGATATCTTGGTAATGTCTATTTCTGAACCCAAAAGGAAGGTATGCAGGTTTCCTTTTATTATTCTTATTTAATCTGTACATATACACTACAGACACATGTCTGAAAGAGGAATTATTTTATAAAAGCAAAAGGAAATAAAAGAAAGTATTAAAAATCACAGGGCCAGGGGCGCCTGGGTGGCTTAGTCATTAAGGGTCTGCCTTCGGCTCAGGTCATGATCCCAGGGTCCTGGGATTGAGCCCTGCATTGGGCTTCTTGCTCCCCCTGCTTGTGTTCCCTCTCTCTGTGTGTCTTTATCTGTCAAATAAATAAATCTTTAAAAAAAATCACAGGGCCCTCTGAGATTGAGTGCAAAAAGAATGAAGCAGGCAGTAACAGACCAGTCGGGCTGTAGTAGTCTGGGAGAGCTTTATCAATAAGGTCATTGACTTCTGGACCTAGAAGAACAGTAGAAAGTGAGTAGGTGGAAAGGAGCAGCAGGGCCATTCCAGGTGAGTTGAACAGTGAGAGCTAAGCATGGTGGTGGGGCTGAGTCTAGGAGTATGAATCTCAGCCCTAAAGGTTAGTAGGAGAGTAGCTGATGACTTCTAGCGGGGCTCATCCACCAGAGAGATGAAGATGAAACTGGTGGTAACGTGTTCTGAAACCCAGACAGAAGAGTTTCAAAATTATGTTCGTGGTGCTGAAGAGCCATTAACCAAAGCAAATTAACTTTTGGGAAGGTTATTTTGAAGCTGTGGAGAAATGGTATATGTTGATGTTCTCTACTGATATCTCCTGATTCTATCCATTTCTCTGTTTGTCATGCCTTCTTTACTGGCCTCTCTCCCTCTCCCATAACCATTGCTTGTCTCTTTTCTACATTTTTGACTGAGAGATTTTTTTAATACCACCTGATCATCTCTCTTTCCAGTTCAAACATTTTTTAATGGTCCCCACCATCTTTTCCATAAAGTCCAAATGCCACACAGCTGGACATACATGGATCCCTGCACCTTTCAACTGGTCCTCCACTCTACCCTTGCCTTATACACTTCCTACTCAAGCCAAACTGAACCCTTAGGTCTCCCTGAAGCTTCCACCCCCTCACTGTTGTACCTGGGCCATAAGACACATCCCACCTCCAACCTCCTCTTACCTTGGCTAACTTCTACTCATTCTCCAAGACTTGGCTCAGTTGTCAGTGTTCTCTCTGATTTTCCTGCTTGCATTGTGGTCTGTGCATCAGCAACATCCTCAGCATCTTCTGGGAACCTGTTAGAAATGCTGAATCTCAGGCCCTACCCCAGATCCACTGTCAGAAATCTGTATTTAACAGGAGCTCCAGGTTTGTGTGCACAGTGAAATTCAAGACACACTGCTCTAGGCAGTCTGGTCTGCCCCTGCTGAACTCCCAAAGGATAGTAGGGCCTCCACACACTCCAGGAAGCCTTCAGAATGAGGCATTGTTCTCTTTACTTCTGTTTTCTTACTAGGTTTTGAACTCTCTGAGAATGAGGACCACATCTTACTCAGTTTTGGTGACTCAGTGACTACTCTGGTGTTAGCACATAGTAGGTTCTCAATAAATGCTTGTTGCATGAGTGAACAATCAGTTAATGTCTTCATGTTGTGAACAAATGGTGGTCTGTTACTTATCTACCATTGGTGACCAGCTTAAGGGGGATTCCATTTCAGATGTTTTGTTGGGATTTAGTTAGTTTCTTCTTTTCGAGCATCTATTTACTTTAAATAAGCTTTGAGGCCGGTCAGGCCCCTGGTACCTTCCAGAGCCTAGAGCCAGCACCTGTGGTGCTATCATTTAAACCTAAGAGACTCTCCCATTAGTAGGATGCTTTAAAATGGCCACCCCTTGGGGATACACCAACTGTTCTTGAAAGGCAGCCTTTTAAATTAAACAACATTTTCTTTCTGATCAAAGATCCACTTTGAAGATTTTTAAATTGGGCTTAAAGTGGAGATTAAGGGACTAAGTGGCATAGGGTATCACCTTTGACTTCTTACCCTTAGTGGGGAGCTCTCATTAGGACTCTTGGTTCTGTGCAAAGAATGGAGAGGCCACCCTAGCCCCAGACTTGACTTTTTTCTCTTTTATCTGGGAGAGGTGGGTGACCCTCATGCCAGAACTTTAATGGTGAGAGACCCTCCATTCAATATCGGATTCCAAGGGACCCGTTTAGATCAGCATGGCCCAAATATAAGAGCATCTTGCTGAAGAGGGTGAGGGTATTTGTAGGTCAAGGCCTAGCCTTAGAAGGCTTCCTTGTTTTCTGCCACAGAACAGGTTGATTGCTCTCTTTCTACCCTGACCCGCTGAATTTTCCTTTCTAGCATATTTAGACTCAGAAAAGTATCTTCTATTTGTGATGAAAATAATGCCTTGTATTTATTGGCAAAGTGCTTAACTCTTCAATATCCAGTCTTTGGTCCCACTTGGTCTTCATGGGAGGCAACAGAACGGTTTCACCAAGTGGGATTCAGGTGCAGAGAGAAGAGACTAACTAACCCAGGGTCATGCAGCATCTGGGGCAGAGCTGAGGTTGGTATTCAAGGCTTCTGAATCTTAGTGTAGAGCTCTTTGGAGCCTGCTTCTTGATTTTAAAATATGGATTCCTGCATATGAATACCATGTGTCAGGATTGAAATACATAGTCCCTCTTAATTCTCACTCCTCTGAGAGACAGGAGTTCCATCTTCCTCATTTGACAGATTAGGGAGTCAAGGTGGACATCACCTTCTCACCCAGGCAAACTTCTGCAAGACCTGGCTTGAATGTGATGCCTAGGATTCTATTTCCTGATTTTCCCAGGGGCCATGGGCCCTTTCTTCATCCTTCTCTTGTTTGTTTCTCCTCTATAGCATCCATCCTATGGGATGGTTATCATTGACCTATGAGTGGTTTGAGGGTATCGTATTTTTTTTGACAGGATTCAACACTGGATAATAATATTCTTTCTCTTCCTTTTGCAATTTTATCTAAAGTTTTATTTCTTTGGGATCCTCTGGAATAAAAGAAAGCATATTATACATCAGGGCACATTTGACAGATGTAAGTGATTATACTAATAGTGGGATTATTTCCCTACATGTCTAATGTATTCAGGCTTCTTTCAAATGAAATAATTTTAAAATTCATCCCTAAAAATGAAATGAAGTCTTTACATGTCCCACACTTACCTCCTTCTTTTATTTGGATTTTAAAACCTTTTTGTTTTTAATATGAGGGCACTATTGTGTTGCCTATGATTTACTTCAAAATACTTTGACACAGGTAGCCTGACTTTATATATCTATATCTAGAGCTACCCATTTATCTATATACTTCTTTGTGTATGTGCACACACAAACAAACCCTTATATTGGTATATGTGATATGTATGTGTTTGCAAGTAAATTTATTTTTACCTATATCCTAGGAACAGTCTATTACCCAAGGATGGAGCATACATGTCTGGGGTAGGTAGGTAGTGTTTTGAAAGCTTCTAATCAGAAGACCACACAACAGAGGTAGACTTCAGCTATCTTTTTTTTTTAAAAGGATTTATTTATTTTAGAGAGAGAGTGTGTGTATGAGTGAGGGAGTGCGGGAGGGGCAGTGGAGAGGGAGAGGGAAAGAATCTCAAGCGGACTCCCCACTGAGTGTGGAGCCTGATGTGGGGCTCTATCTCACAACTCTGTGATCATGACCTGAGCTGAAATCAAGAGTTGGATGCTCAACTGACTGAGGCACCCAGGCACCCCTACTTCAGCTATCTTTATATCTAATCAACACTGGAGGCTTTGTCACTTTTCACAGGTGAAAGAAGTGGTGTTCAAGATAAATGGATTAGCTAGAAATATTGCAGAGGTCCTCTACCCTTGCATAAATGGGGCATAGGAATTTAGTTCATCATACTCTATACCTTTCAGAATGGTGCCAGAGGTTTCATTCTGAAATGGTGCTGTGCCCAGTCATTGATCTGAGAATTCTCATGAATTATAAAGTCTCATGAATCTAATTATAAGGTGGTTGAGATCTGTTGCTAGATTATTGTCATGTTTGCTTTTGGTGAACCTAAAAGTTTCAGTGAAGACAGAAAGCTGGACCTTCTTCCAAGTTTACAGACTAGGTTGTATGAGTATCTGGGGACCTGCTTGCTAGATGAATGAATGTATATATGGCAGACTTTGGTCTGAGACTTAATTTCATTTAATCAAATGGCAAAGGAAGAGATCTTATAGACTCCATCCATCTTTAACTATTGGACATTACCCATGTTTACTAGAAAGAACCTAATACTTGTGAACAACCAAATTTACTCATGACAGAAGGTAATGGAGTAACTGAGTACATCTCTTAGAGTGGTCTTTGCCTCATTAGATGACTTCATTTCCATTTTTATGATATTCATTTATCAGCCCTCTCAATTTTGCAAGGGAGACTAATAAAGTATTTTCTTAGCAAACAATAAGGACACACACCTTTAATGATGTCTTAGCTTCATCTCATCCTATCTAAGAAATTTAGTTTTAAAAATATAATGGGGCCATGGACGAAACAGATGCCTGTGTGGCAAGTATCACCCTATCCAGAGAAGCAGGATTACTGATCATGTGCAAGAGGGCACAACAGAGGTAGTGCTGCTATCAATCCAGGTCCTCTGGGGAAAGACTCTTTAGTTTCTTTAGTGCATTTGCTAGTTGGGGCTTGTTAGGATCGAGGGAAGAAGATTGCTGCAGATTTTGCGGGAATTCATGGAAGCTTAACATGATACAGTAGATTGGGCAAATCCTTTCTTTCCAGGATTGAGTTGTCTCTTGTTTCTAGGGTTGGAGGGTATAGCTATTTATTTATTTGTTTATTTATTTATTTATTTATTTTAGTACATAACAACAATAATTTGGCTCTTTTTTTTTAGTACATAACAACAATAATTTGACTCTTTTTTTTTAAAGAGTCTGTAAATATCCTGGAATGAAATACACTAATTGTTAGTTATGATCATTTTTTCATGGTGGAAATACTGATAGTATTTTTCACTTCATTTTTGTTATTGTTTTCCAAATCACTGTGGTGCCTGATGATACTGTTTTGAAGCACTCAGTATGGAGTTCTCCAGCTCTGAGTGAGTTGGGTGGGGTGTGCAAGCTCTGATTTGTCCACAGGGTGAGAGTAACCCAAGCTGACCCCTTGGACTTTGCTGGGCTTATAGGAGGAAAAAGCCCAGAGAAGGAGTAGATTCAGTGGTGAGATGGAGGGTTAGATCAATTTAATTTCAATAATAAAAGAGATGTGAC
Organism: Ailurus styani; assembly: GCA_002007465.1. NCBI lineage: Eukaryota > Metazoa > Chordata > Mammalia > Carnivora > Ailuridae > Ailurus > Ailurus styani. The sequence goes on along the minus strand of LNAC01000372.1, from coordinate 85,404 downwards.
CTTATTTTATATCCCAAGGTTCTGAAACAGGTCATGTTGGTTGTGGAGACATTCTTCCATGTTATTGCATACTTCTCATAAATATATATATTTTAAAGTTCTACAGGCCAAACACAATCACTAAATTAAAAAAGGTTGCATACTATGTCCTTGAATGGCTATGCTCTTGTTCAATTAACTTTACCCATACAGCTGGCAAGTCATATTCTTTTCTTTCTCATCATATATTAAGAGTATGATTGTACACAAAGTTTTTTTTGAGTGCTTCTGATAATACTGGTTAGTATTTATGGAGCCCTTTCTATGTGCTTGACTTTGCTAAGCATTTTCCAAACATTCTTTCATTCAATCCCTACAACCACTCTACGATTAGACACTGTCATTATATCCATTTTACAGATAAGAAGATTAAGTCTCACAGAGGCTAACGTATTGCCCAGTCACCCAACTAAGAATCTATATTCCCGGGCACTAGCTGTCGTCTTTCTTGGTTACCAGCTCTATTCTCTCCTCTGTATTTGGGATCATTTCTTTAGCATTGGCTTCTAGGGGCAGAATTACTGAGCCTAAGACCACATGTTAAGTTATAAAGGTCTTAACTCCTACTGCTACCAGCATGTTTTATATCATCTTCATGAACATTCGGTATTGCTATTAAAATAATAATTAAAATTTGGCAAGTTAGACATGCAAAAACAGCATTTTATAGCTTTTATTTGCATTTATTTGATAACTGGAAGGGGTATGCAATTCCCTATATGGCATATTAGTTTTAATCCTTTTTTTCTGAATTTTCTGCTGTGCCCTTTAGTTTATCTACTGGGAACTTAGCGTGTTTCTTAATGATTTGTATGAGCTATTTATATAATAAAGATTTTAACCCTTCATTACATTGTGGCATTTTTTCCTGTTTGCTCTTTGTCTTCCAATTTGTCTACAGTCTTTATATTTAAAATGTTTTCCTCCATTTTATTATTGCCCAAAGATGAATTTATTTATTCAGTGGTGAATAGGACTTTGTCTGTCTGATCCTAATAAAGATTAGCATTTATTTATTCTATAAGCACCTATTTAGTACCTACTTTGTGTAAAGCATTGTGTTAGGTACTGGGGTAGCAGAGTGTGTGTGTCTGCATGGATGGGAAAGGGGCAGGAAAGGCAACTTACCTTTCAAGGATTTTAAATCTAGTCGAGGAGTTGGATCCAGAACACATGTAAAATAGTAAAATGACAGGAAAAGATCCTATAGTAATGAGTGACAAATAAGTTGTATAGTTAGCGCCATAAATTTAGGTGAAGTATGAGCCCAAATATTATTCAGAAAAGTCTTCTAAACTCACCTGATCTGGGGTTTCAGATAGAGCTGAGTTCAAATACAGGTACTGATATTTGCTATGTGTTTTTGGATAAGTTACTTAACTTCTGACTCTCTTTTCTGAAAGATCATTTTTGGGGGGCAAAGAAATGCCTCGTCTTATATTTAAATCCAATAAATACATGCCAGGATATGAGATACTTTCAGACAGCTGTGAATTTTGGAGAAAGATAAAATTTTATCGTGCCATTCTGGGGTCCCTAAATCATACCATGTATACATTTACAGTCTCCCCTGAATTTGTTAGAAGTCAGGTTTAGAATGTGGCATGGACTCCCCTAGTTACTTCACCTCAGTCACTCATGTAACTAATACTTGCTGCCACTAACCATGTGTCAGGTACTGGTGGTTCTGGGGACTTTTTCTGCTCTCTTTAAGGGGTCAAAAATTGCCCAAAATCCAGGGCAAAAAGATTTTCTCTCTAAGCAATAAAAGGCATATATACCAAAACAGTTTTAAAAAAAGATTAATTGATATACACAGTCTGATTGCTTATAAACTCCCAATGGAAATGTCATGGGCAGCAAAATGAGGGACTATAAGTAGCCCATTGATGACCTTGTGTTTAGGGGACTGTGCTTAGAGACTGCTCTTACAGTGTGGCTCTAAAAACTGTTGGCGAATTCTGCAACCAAGGTGACTGTGCCAGTCCAGTGAGTACCAGTGATTATTGCTCCAGAAGTTGATGATTATACTGACACACTGCTCTGCACTTCCAGTATTTAGGCAAGCCAACTCGGCCTCATGACCTGGGGTCAGCAATAGTGTGACCCCAGGGGTTCAGCCAGCTTTCTCACACTGTGGCCAGCATATGGCTACTTCCCCAGTCTCCTACTAACACTGAATGTTATCTATGTTTATATTTCTGCCTTGTGTCAAATATTTTTCCATCTCAACAAATAGACTTCTATAAACGCAGTCTTAATGGAAACATGGTATTCTGTTACCCACAATCGTTATAATTTGGTCAACCAATCTTTTATTGGATGTTTAGATCATTTAAATAGTTTGTCATTTAATTTTTTACAAAACTCCTTTTTTTCCCCTCAGTTGCTTTCTAGTGAAGCAGTGTCAATATAGATTCCCACTGCAGTGTAGGAGAATGCAGTTTCTCTGTACATTTTTTTGAAGATTTTATTTATTTATATGACAGAGAGAGAGAGAGAGCACAAATAGGTAGAGAGGCAGGCAGAGAGAGAGGGGGAAGCAGGCTCCCCACTGAGCAGAGAGCCCGATGCGGGGCTCCATCCCAGGACCCTGAGATCATGACCTGACCCAAAGGCAGAGGCTTAACCCACTGAGCCACCCAGGCACCCCACTCTCTCTGTACATTAACAAGAGATATGATAACAATTTTAAAAATTGTTTGCCAGTATGATAGTTGGAAAATGGATTTCATTATTTAATTTGCATATCTTTGATCATTGGGAAAAGTAACACATTTTTAAATTTATTGGCCATTTACCCTTCCTCTTTGTGAATTGCTTATGCACCCTTTTGTCATTGGTGTGATCTTTTTTCTTATTGATACATAAGAGCTTTTTACATATGAAGAACACACATTTGATTTTAAATGTTTAGATTATAGTTAAAAGGAAAAGGGATCAACATGCAAAGAAAGTGGAGACATAGCAGAGTCTTGGCTGGTCTCCATTCTTTTTCTTCTGTAATGCATTGTGTATGTGGAGGTTAGAGTGAGGGCTCTAAAATGTAAGTCTGATCTTGTCATTCTCCCTTTAATAGCCCCCACTTGCATGAGGATATGGTCCAACTCCCGAAACGTAGAGTAGGAGGTCTTTTATGACCATCTTGCTTGCCCTCCAGATTCCTCTTTCTTAATCCCCTATATCCAATTCTATGAGCCATTCATGTGGAATTACTTTCAGCTCCCAGGAGTACCAGCCTCTCTCTTCTGGGCCCTTGTGCTATATCCTCTGCCTGGATTTCTCTTTCAATTCTTTTTTCTATTGGGTGACTACCACTCATCATTCAAGTCTGCCTTGGACACTACTCCATTTAGATCAGTGATTCTCAGCCAGGGATAGTTTTGCTGTCAGGAGGTAGTTGGCAATGTTTGGAGACACTTTTGGTCATCATGTTGGGGGAGGGGTGTGATAGTGACAGCCAGTGCGTGGAGGAGGCCAGGGATCCTGCTAAATATTCTACAATGTGTAGAACAGCCCTCCACAACAAGGAATTATCTGGCCTGAAATGTCAATAGTGCTGAGGTTGAGAAACCCTGCACCAGATCTACAAGTCTTCCAATCTTCCCACCCACTCCCTGTCCACTCTGAGATAGGCTGGGTTTCCCTCCCTTGACCTTCTAGGACACCACCCCATGCTAATCACTTTCACAGACTATTTTAAATTGTCCTCTAGGCTAGAAGCTTCTTGAAGGCAAGAAACATGTTTTATTACTCTAGGGCCCAGGGTTGGGAATATGGTAGGCAGAAGCAGTTTAGCACAGTGTAGACTGGGGAGACAGAGTGTGTCTGGATCTGAATCCCAAACACTGCTACTTACTAGATGTGTGCTCTTGGGCAAATCACTAACCTCTTTGTGCCCCAGTTTCCTCTTCCTAAAATGAGGATATTAATAGTACCTACCACATAGAACTATTAGGAGGAATATGTGGGTTAATATTTGCAGATTGTTTCGAGAATCCAGCTCTATATAAAAAGGAACAGGAATGAAATAAGCATTCAATAAATACGTGGTGAGTGAATGACCAGTGTAGGCCTTACCAGGCATTTGGCCATTTCTCCGTTTCTTGTCTTCCTTCTTTCATTCAGCACATAGCAATTTCCCCCAACAATTTACAAAGTTTCTCTTCTTTGTTCTTAATTTTGCCAGGCTCCCATCGTATCTCTCAGTGTCTCTGTAGTCATGTCATGGGCTGCTAATTTTCCAAAAACAATATTCCTGTGACTGGTAAAGGGGCAAATGAGAGCGAGCCAAAACACGGCATCACAAACACAACACTCCATTTTGGAAACAGTTTTCTTTTAAATAAAATGCATATGTGGTTCCCCTTTTGTATGTGGGGTATACCAGGGAGCGACTTTCACAAATGAATCTACTTAAAAAAGAGATAGATTTACACAAGGTGCATGGAACGCAGTCTGCAGCAGCATTGGGTACCGTCTCAAATCAGCGTCGGCTGTTACATATTTGAAGTTAATTTGACGTTGAAGTAAACAAATCAAAGTGTGTTTATGAAATAATTAGGCCCTATTCTCAATACTGTGGCTAAGAAGTTTTGTCACAATTACTGATCAGTGGTTTTTTTTGTTTTGTTTTCAAAATTCCATAGCAACACACAAAAATAAAGCTGTTGTTATCACACTAGTACTTATGTCATTCCAGTGTCTTGCAGGCAGAGTATCCAAGGGGGAAGTCAATCCATCTTTAGCTGAATCTTCTCAGCATGGTTCTTAGAGTATAACCTGGTGGGATCTTTGGAAGTTGATAAGAAAAGAGAGAATCTGTTACTAAGTGTTTTAAAATTGCTTTAAAATGCACACTCTTGCTCATTCCTTGCTTGCATGTGCAACTCTCCTGCGTATTTGTGGCTTTATTCCCTTGCCACTGGGGAGAACTGGTTCAAGATCTCACGGAACGAATGCTTCCATCCAGATCAGCAACAGGAAACTTGACATGAGAATACAAACTGAGGAGCATCATACTTTGTCACTTTTCTTAAGGATTTTTTCCCCCCAAAGAAGCTCATTAAGCTCTGTAAAGGAGTATATGCACTCACACATGCCATAGAAGGGTCTTTCCTGCAGGTACCAGTTGAGCATGGAAGGTATGTCTAGAAGAAGGTATCTGCAATGGGATGAAGACATGCTAAAAGGGTAGAGGTGGAGACCCCCTTGCAGCAAATCTCCCTGATGTGGTTCCAGCTGGAACAGAGGTCTGAAGACCGATCTAACCCTTCTTATCACACATCATCTGCCCAGTTATGTTCTCAGGGTCCTTCTGCAAAGGCCTGTTTCCCACCCCCACCCACACCCCCACATCCTGATCAACGTTAAAGGGAGGTGTGGATTAGTCCCCAGTGTTTGGCATTGATGTCAGTTCTGTCTTCCCTCTGCCCAGGACTCCTTGCCCCTTGCACACAGCACACTGTTTCTCACCAATGTCCCTGTCCATGGAACCTCTCACCACTCATTTGAAGGACTTGGTGATAGTGGGCGCTGTGCAGCTGTCAAACTCTGGGGTCTGCTGCTAAGTGTTATTTTAATTTCTCTTCATCTAAATTCCTCATAGAGCAGCTTTTGAAACATGAGATTGTCTTATTAAGAGGTACTTATTGTAAAGTAGAGTGAGCTCCACCTTTGATGAAGACAGAAGAGGCCAAGTTTGATGGGTTGGATAGCATTAGACAAAGAGAGTAATTAATGACTTAATTGCCTCTTCACCCTTCCCTTTTTAAGAAAAGAAAGTTTTTCTTCTTTTCTTTCAAAACTCACCAGGCTGAAAATTGGAATTCCCAATGCAATTTTACAGTTTAGCAAAGAAAGAAAAAAAGGAAAAAAAAATACATCGGAACCCAATTTTTCTATTACATTTTCCTGTAACACCTTCCTCACTTTCTAGAATCATCGTCTATTGATTTTACCTTTAGTGGTTTTGGAAGCTGCAGTGATCTGTTTGTGGAGAGTTCAGTACCTTGTATGGATTTCCTTGTGTTGGTTTAAACACTGATAAGATACGTGGCAAATTAATGAAATAAAAATAGCTTTGTCAATAAACAGAAGAGAAGCCACTTTCAACATTTGTTCGGTACCCATTGCTTTTCAGGGCCCAGAGAAAATTAGTGGATAGGATTAAAGAATATATTCGTCTTTTATCCCATGTTTGAGTACTTGATCACAGAGGCATGGTTTAATCCAAACATCAATAGCACCTCGTCAATTCCATCAGAGACAGCTGTCAAAGTGGACTTTGGGTTTGTTAGAGCTTTGTGTTTTATCCTTTTTTAAGGTCATGGAGTATTTTCTTTGATTTTTGATGCTGAAATCTTTCTTAATCTTCTAAACTTGAGAAACATCTGTTAAGATTTAATGGGATGGCTTTTGTCTTAAAATTAGAGCCCATCTTGCAAAACTTTCCACCTCCTTTCCTTCCCCGCCCCCCAGTTTGGAAAATGGGGAGCTGGGACGGAGGCGGGAAAGCACACATCCCCCCTGAGACAGAAGCTCTTCTGGTCAGTGTGTGAGAGAGCATGCTAGAATGACAACACGCTGAATGCTGAATTCTGTGAACCCAGTGTTCAGTTTTATTTTGTTTCCTAGTGACATTAGCAATTTCCTTGTAGTACATCACTTAGCCCAGGATCTGAGTGGCAGATTTATGGATCCTAGTGAATAATGAGACAAAAATGATGTAAGGAAGAGAAACAGCTGGAAATAGGAATTTTAACCTTTTCCCGTAAGCCTCCTTGTTGCTGGATTGCATCGTGTCAACAAAATTTAGTAGTTAAAATAGCTGGAGGTACAGTAACGGCATCTAAAAATATATGCCTCCAAATATGTACAGACAGCTGTCATGTCTGTTGACAGAATATATTAGTCATTATCCTCATCAGTAGACACAAAATCATCACAGTTTTCATAATGGAGGCATTTCATACCACATAATTGCTAGTGATTTTGGAGGTCCTCTGATAGAGTCACCACCATTGTAATCACAGTATTTTCATTTACTTGCTGTTTATATTCTTAACCTGGATGCTAACCCTGCAGCCAAAGCTCTTTGCAAGGAAGCATTTAAAGGCTTCTATTTATTGCTTCAGTCACATTCCCACCTACCTTTGGCAAGGAAATTATGGGCTGGAAACTGCTGTTCTGAACAAAGAAGATGGTCTAAGACCATCATCCAAGGATTTCTTGCTCCTCCTCAAAGGCAGGAAGGAACCCTCAGTACGAGTGTGTGGCAGGACTAGGGGTTTGGAGAGTCAGAAAGAACTCTCAATGCCACAGTTAGGAGCCATGCCAGTTTGGAGAGCTTATTTAACTGTTTTGAGCCTCACATTCTTAGTGGAAAATGGGGATGATCATAACTACCTTAGAGCTTTGTTTAAACATCCATGAGAGCACCTAGAACATGTCTGATGGATAATAGACGACTGAGGAGTGATAGCTTTGTCTCCCTTCCCTATTATCCCGGAGTTCTCCCTCCACTCTCCCCTTACCACCTTCCTCACCCCACCTCAACACATGCACATTCTTGTTCCCTCTCCCATTTGAAGGCTTCCATAGAACTGGTACCACATTTACTTATGAAATGCAGGTAGAACAGCAGTCTCAGTTCTCTCTCCCTTAATTCTGGTCATTCTGCAATCTGGTAGGGGGAGCATTCTCATTGTTATAAAAAAGATCAAAGTATTAAACAGTTAATAAATCCCTTACTAGATCAGGCAGGTGTCGTGTGAAATGCTTACATATATTATCACATTTATTTTTTTATTTTAAAGACTTTATTTATTTGACAGAGAGAGAGATCACAAGTAGGCTGAGAGGCAGGCAGAGAGAGAGAGAGAGAGGGGAAGGAGGCTCCCTGCCGAGCAGGGAGCCCAATGTGGGACTTTATTCCAGGACCCTGAGATCAAGACCTGAGTGGAAGGCAGAGGCTTAACCTACTGAGCCACCCAGGCGCCCATATTATCACATTTCTTCACAGTGATGCTATGAAGTACATGTAGTGCTTATCCCCATTTTACAGAGCAGGAAACTAAGGCCCAGAGAGGACAAGTCACTTGCCTGGGATCACACAGGTGAGAGTAGAAGGGCTGGGCCTTGACTCCTGCAACCCGTCTCCATAGCTGTAGGCACCAGTGCTCAAGTCCTGTAGCTGGGGGGAAAGACTCTTGTGTGGTTGAGATGGAACAAGGCCAGCCTTCTAGAAGGGCGCATTGCTGTTCACCATATGAGGGGTTCTGTCAAGGATTGTTGCTTTTCCCCCCCTCTGCCTTTTCCTCCCACTTATTATTATTATTATTATTTTTAAAGATTTTATTTATTTGACAGAGAGAGACACCTCAAGAGAGGGAACACAAGCAGGGGGAGTGGGAGAGAGAGAAGCAGGCTTCCCACTGAGCAGGGAGCCCGATGCGGGGCTCGATCCCAGGACCCTGGGATCGGACCTGAGTAGAAGGCAGACGCTTAACTACTGAGCCACCCAGGTGCCCCTCTTCCTCCCACTTCTGACACGGTTTTCAATTAGCAGCTTGTAGAGGTCGGGCCTGTGGTCTTCATTTCATGCAATATGCATAACTGAATTCCCCCCAGAGGGGATGAAGGGGCAGGGGGAGTTGTGAAATAAATGCCCCTTGAATAAAGGGCAGATATGTGCTGTGGGTACAGGCTGAAAGCAACACCTCGCCTCTTTTAAACTTATGTGGGGCCAGGGGTCATTTGGGAAGTGACTGTCACAGAGATGAAAGGGGGCCATTGCTGCTGAGGGACATGGGGCTGCTGGGCTGGCTGTTGGGCCTTTCCACCTCATTTCTGGTTTCTGGTGGAACATACACAGAGGTGGGAGCAGGTCCCTGCTCAGGCATGTTAGTGCTTACGAAGAAGTAATTTCCTTTCTCTTCTGGGAGGCGAATGAATCTCCCAGATCCCTGGCGGCTTCTCCCAGTGGAGGGCCTTGTTCGTCTTGAGGCCTAGACCGTCTATTTAATGCCTGAGCTGAACTGAACTGGTGCCCTCCCCTCTTGCAGGGCAGGAAGGATACCGCTCTGTGGAGATTCTGCTGGATGCTTCATCTTGACCACCAGGTTATGTCTACACTTCACATGGAAGTCACATTACTTTTCTTCGTTTTGGTACAAAACAAGATAGTTGTTTTAATGAAGAAAAAAAATCAAGATGTGTGTGCTTCCAAATGCAAATGCTACATATTGGCCACTTCCCTCCAAAACAAAACTCAGGAGCCACCCAAAAATAAGGGTCCCTTGAATCATAGGACAGAAATGTACTGTAGTGAAGGCTGAAAGGTGCATCTTGTTTGAACTTATGTGGGGCCAGGGATCATCTCAAAAAGGTGACAAATCAATGCTAAATTCTGGTTTCTAAATAGAGGTAAAGAGGATATGTTAAAGAGGTTGTGAACAGCCTTGAAATCCCCAGTATGGGGTTTATGTCTTTTCCTTAGGGTGCCCAGATACAGTTTATTCTTCAAGAGGACTGTGGGCCTGGATACATTATTGGTGGTCCTGAGAGAACCTGATGTTTGGAGGGCCCGAGAGAAGAGGTTCTGGAAGTCTGGAGGCAGAGACACAGATCCCTTCCTCTGGGTCTGAGAGGCCTCTGGGTAGCAGCCGTAGGTGTATATTAAGGAGTCAGGCCCCTGGTCTCTTTTGTGAGAGAAAAGAGTAAGGACAGTAAAAGGTTCCAGAGGCCTCATGGTGATTTCCCAATTTGAATCCATCCCCCAAGTTTATGTTCTCATGAGAGCATATAGTCGTAGCTTCTGTGCTCTGTATTTCCCTGCCCCCTGCGCCTTCCCCTCCTCCCCCCAGCCCACGGGCAAACACATCCTCTTTCCCAGCTCACTTCTTGTTGAGGACTGTTTCGGGTAACTAATTCCCCACAAGGTAGATCTGAATCATCCCGTGTGGGGTGTGGAGTCACGGAATGGGAACAAGTGAAAACAGGCCCTTGAAGAAGCCGGACTCAGGGCCGCCGGCTGCCAGCATTTTCTAGGTGAGCACGATTGAATTACAAGCGCAGGCCGGAGCTGGGCACGCGGTGCAACGAGATGAGAATGGCATGTGTTGAGGACAGTGAGGGTGTGAGCGAAAACCTGCTTTCCAGTGAGGAGTGACTCCGAATGCTGATGATGTTTTCCTAGACACAATTTCGGCTTATGAAATCTCCTGCAAATGAGGCCTTTGCCGTTCAGGGTGAGTGGGTTCTCCCCTCCTCTTGCATCTGACATCCGGGCCACTGCCAAGTGATTAGGCAGGAGCCAGGAAACTGCCGTTCCCTGGGGCTGGCCGACTCGATGGGGCAGTTATCAGGAGGTTTGGGTGTCCCTGACTAGTAAATACACTTGCTGTTGTGAACCCCATGCAGAAAAGGCAAAGTATCACATTTTCCTCTGAATTCTTGAGGAAATTGCTCTCATATACAACACCAACCTTTGGCTGCGTGACAGAGACAGAGTGTCGTTTGCATGCCATTACCAGGCTGTAAAGTCTGGTCAGGGCTGTCTTTTCCGAGTTTCCAATCATTTGGGATCCTTGGAGGGTCACCCCATGGGTCAGGTTTGTTTAGTCTGGTCCGTAATGGTGTAAAGTGGCCTTGACTGTCGAGTCTACCTAAATAATGCCCTATCTGTTTGATACTTCAGCAGCCCTTCTACGATGTATATGTGTTTCACTTTCTAATATTCGAAGCCGAATTGGATTTCATTGTTAATAGAAGCAAATTGCTTCTAAAAACAACCTCATCTCACTTTGAAAATTAGCCAGAGTTCAGAGGGCCCCTGCATTTTAAGGGGCGATCTGCATTTACCCTGGGAAAATGGCACCGCACTTCTCTGTTTTTGTGTGCATGGTACCAACTGTTGTGCATCTTTTCTAAGAGAGTTTTATGAACATGCCATTTTTAAAAACGTTTTATTGAAGTATAATCTACATAGAGAGAACAGCACACATTGCTGAGCAGAGTGAATTTTCATAAGTGGAACTATCCCGGCAACTGGCCCCCAGATCAAGAAGCAGGGCATGGTCTTGACCATGGTCATGACCCCCTCATGGTCTCCACTTGAGTGTACACAATTTTAAGTTTCTCTTGCTTATAATTCACCCAAGGTTTTCTAACATGCAACTTGTTTTTCTTTTCCTGCTGAATTGTCACATACAAATTGAGAGTAGAAAAGAGCTTGTCTGATCCTCTGGGTAATAACAAGCAGTGCCTTTCTAGAATTCTTGAATCTGGAGGTGTAGTGCCCTATGGAGCCTTGCAAATTCCTTGTTAAAATGGAGTTCATTCTGGGGCGCCTGGCTGGCTCAGTGGGTTAAGCCTCTGCTTTCAGCTCAGGTCATGATCTCAGGGTCCTGGGATGGAGGCCTGCATCAGGCTCTCTGCTCAGCAGGGAGCCTGCCTCCCCCTCTCCCTCTGCCTGCCTCTCTGCCTACTTGTGATCTCTCTCTCTCTGTCAAATAAATAAATAAAATCTTTAAAAAAGTAAATAAAATGGAGTTCATTTTTATTTGTATCCCTCTAGAAGCCCAAATCATACTCCTTTACATATTTCACACAACAAAAACCTGGTTTCACAAAATTCATCTAAATGGAATGGGTTTATCTAATTCATACCCTAGTCTAATTCATACCCTAGTTTGTGAAAACGTGATGGAACCAACTTTATAAATGTTATGCGATTGCAGCCTTGGAGTACAGAGGAGAGTGGTAGAAGAATGATGCTCGTTGTAAACATTTTTTGCTCGGAGCCTTCTAGGAGTAAATAGTCTCTCCTCCCCAACCTCTCTGTTTCCAAATGAATCTTGTTTGAAGGCCTATAGCTGGACTTCCCCTCCCCCCCTTTAAAAATGGTTCAGTTCCTTTCTTCCTAAGCTCCGCAGCAAGCAGTACAGCTTTCATTACAGCAACATAAATAAAAAGTGACATAAAATTATACAGCCCTGTGTAAAGTAGTTTAAGGAAAACGTCTTTTATGGCAGCTTTTATAGTTTCACCAATTAGTTATTAGACTTTCTCCATTTTTAATTTGATGTCCTGCATGCGCTTTCTGAAAGGTTTCTCCCCGCCCAAACCCCCACTTTCCTCTCCTGACAGTAACAGCGCTGGGGTGCGGTGAGCCCCTGGGTAGCTGACTTTTTCATTTTCTGAAGGCATTTCACTATAGCCTGTTGCTAGATTTGGGCAGAGCAAGCGTCCCAGGAGAGAAGCCAGAGTTGAGCCGTTTTCAAGTGAAGAATCTCACCCCCTTATTAACACCCAGTGTCCCCTGCACCCAGTGTCTCCTGTGGAGGGTAGCGGTGGACACGCCTCGGGATGGGACACACCACAGCGGCTGGACCTTAAGCTAAGTCCCGAGTGGAGGGTAGCGGTGGACACGCCTCGGGATGGGACACACCACAGCGGCTGGACCTTAAGCTGATAAATCCCANCCTTAAGCTAAGTCCCGAGTTTTTAGTAACTTTCCAAACATTCCCGGGGAGTGAGAATAACAGAGATTTACTCCTGCCAACATTTAATCACGCAGAAAAAAACGAAATTTAGATCAGCATATAGATTATTTTTTAATGTGATCTCTTGACAGCAGAGGGTAAGGAAGCCAGAAGTCAAACGTTTAGCATAGCTGAGTCTAGACCATTGCAATTTGATTCATTTGGGGGAATTGTATTAGGTTTTAGGCTTTGGCTTGGGCTGGGCTGTTTGGGAGTGTATGATGTCATCGTGTCAAGCGTGTCAGGCATTCTGGTATTTATGTTGGCTTCAGATGTAGCCCAGAGTACATGGCAGGCTCAATTTATTGCTACTTTAACTTTGTTTAGTCATGGAGAGGCTTTATTTATGTTGGTAAATTTCAAACAGTGGCCAACAGTGACCGCACAATGAAAAGGCCTGAAATATTCATCATCGATAAATCACCTTGTTGCTGAGTTTCTTTAATTAAGGAAAAACTCCGTCTGTTGATCCCTGTGGTTGCTGGAAGGAAAGCAGGGTGGGGAGGGCTTTGATGAATCCATCTATCAGCCTGGCTCTGGAAGGCAAGTCTCCAGTTTCTGATTGTAGCTGGGCAAAGACCTAAATAAAAATTTATCTTGTCAAAACCTATGGGCTAACTGAAAGCAAATAAAGAAGTTTTATGGCATCCACATAAAGTTAAATAAATAGGGAGAAAGTGCAGTACGTCCTATGGACATTTTTCAGTACAGTACGTGGCCATTCTTTGGGGAGAGCTCATTAACTTAAAAAAATTACCTTTAATGGGCCACTCATTATCGTCATCATCAACTGCGTCACTTGTCTAACTAACACTCCAGTGTTTAATACCTGATTAAAACCAAACACTGGGGCTTATGGCTTGGTGCTGCTGTTGAAATTACCTAGGATGGTAGCCACAGTGAATACTTTGAAAGGGTAAAATATGGACACTGTAAGCAACATTGCCAGCATCAGGGGATTTTATTTATTTATTAAAAATTTTTTTTAAATTTTAAATTTTTTTTTTTTTTTTTAATTTGTCAGAGAGAGAGGGAGAGAGCACAAGATGGCAGAGTGGCAGGCAGAGGCAGAGAGAGAAGCAGGTTCCCTGCTGAGCAAGGAGCCCAATGCGGAACTTGATCCCAGGACCCTGGGATCATGACCTTAGCTGAAGGCAGCTGCTTAACAGACTGAGCCACCAAGGCATTCCCCCCCCTTTTTTTAAAATTGATCCCTCTAGAAGATGGTCAACCTTTCTGGTGATGACATAGTCTGGGAGCAGTAGGGTAAGGCTTTTCATGTCTGACTGAACAAGGGACCTCATCTTTGGTTGAACTTACCTTTCATGTGGGGGATTCCCTCTGTTGGGAAAAGTCTAGAAAAATATGTTGGGATTGGAAAGCTCTTTTCACCACACGCAGTTTAAGCAGATTTCTCTCTGAGCTTGGGCTCATGGTAGAGTACGTTTTATTTCTACTTAAAAAATGTCTTTGAATCAGACAAAAGACAGCAGCTGGTGATGGAGAAGGCCAATTTTGATACTAGAATGCACTTAAAATCATTTCCTTTTCCTTTTTAGGTTATGGAAAGGGTGCTCTCTTGATATCAAGCTTCAGGATCCATTCACAGGAAAGTGTGATTTCTCAAGTGTCAAATCTGGAGTCATGATGCATCTGGCAATCAGCCCCTGCCTATTTGATGGAGTTGTACAATAAATGTGGGCTTGGGGGAATAAGGAACATTTTGAGAACCATTCCTGTGGGATCCTGATGCTGTAGGCTACTTTGGGACATGACATCTTTGCGTTGACAGACTAAAGCTGCTCTTGGATTTAGTTGAGAGTTTTCAAGTTCTTGGCTCTTTTCCTGCCTTTTGTCAGTGTGCTCTGTCTTTATGATGGGTCAGGATTCCCCATGATGAGGGTAGTGGTCATGGTGATGGTGTGCAAGAAGCAAGGCCGCTCTGCCAGGGTCTAGTTGGAGAGGTGGGGAAGGGAGACCTTTCCTTGCATTGGTAAGACAAAAACTTATTCAAATGTGGAACAATTTTAGCATAGGCCACAACCTGGACCATAAAAATTGGTCATAGTTTGATCAGAACTTCCCGCTACTTCATAATGACTGTATCTCTTGTACTTTCTGTCTTCTTCACTAAGTCTAAGATATAGTTCAAGGCAATCTTGGAGTCACCTTAGTTTGCCCTGTGCATAACTGACAATTCACTTTTTCTCAACATGGAGGTCAGAGGTTAATGATAGGGCAACAAATATATGTTAAGCTCTCTCTAAGTCTAGCAAGTGCAGGGCAGTGTAGAGACCCCAAAGAATCCCGTCATGGCCCTTGCCCCAAAGAAACTTCCGGTCTCCTTGAAAGAGGTAGGATTTATGTTGTCTCCAATTGAAAGTGAGGACTCCTACAGAGTGATATCATAAAATGTCATCATTCATTCATTCATTCCATGCCTGGGCTGTGGGGCTAGTTCTCTATCCCCAGAGTGAGATCTAGGGCAAGTTCTCTGACTTTTCTGGTCACTCCACAATCTTTTGTTTGCAAAATGTTCTTAATTTAGTATCACCACTATGGTTTTCAACCCCGGGCTGCTGATCGGAATCTCCTGGGCACCTTTTTAAAAATATTGTTGTCCAGGCTGCTCCCCTGACCAATGAAATCAGCATCTCTGGGATGGGGCCCAGATATCAGGAATTTAAAAAACTCTCCAGGTGATCCCAATGGGCAGCCAGGATTGAGAACCCCTGAAATGAAGTGTGCTGTTCCAGAGAAATAATGAAAACTTCAAATTTTATTTAAAATGAAAGCTTCTCCTCTTCTGCTCCCCTGGCCTGCAATCCTGAGTTGTGGAGGAAGGTGTGGGAAGCTTCTACTTCTCATCTTACAAATCTTTTCCTCCGTGCCAACTCTCTCACCAAAGTTGCTGACTGCTCTGCGGTTGAGGTAGTGGAGGAGGGAGAAGAAAGGAGGGGGCCTGGGAGGGGTCTGATGTGACTGGCGTTGATGCTTTTTGGCATGGCTCTCTCTTGCTGTGGCAGAAGTTTAAAGCTAATTCATTCTGGGAGTGGGCACGAGCATTTGTGTATTCTTCAGAATTGCCTTCCAAGTCTGGGAATCTCTCTCTGTAGTTCCCTTGGCTTTCCAGCAATCTGATTCACAAAGAGAGATACTGCTGTTGTCCCAGTGCCTCCCCAGGAGCCCATCTTAGGCAAAGTCCCTTTAGGATGGCCCAAGTGCTTGCTCTCTCTCAATCATGTGAGCCATCCCCTCCCCTCTCTGCTTTCAGATCAGGTAGCCACCCTCTTGCCTTAGGCTTGTCCATGCAGTGTTCTAGCACCAGCCTCTGGTACCCCACAGACTTCACCAGACATTGGGCAAGCTCTAACTGGTCTCCTTGATGCTCTTCCACTGGACTGGAGGTGAAGGAAAGCACTACTTTAGCAGAAAATACTAGTTGTCCCCCAATATTTGTTCCGTTTCTTTTGTTAGTGCAAACATGGCTTTCCAAAATAAAGACTACATTCCTCAGTTTCTCTTGCAGCTAGACGTGGCCATGTGCCTATATTCTCATCAACAGTGTATTGAGTAGAGTGGTGTAGGCAATTTTCAGGAAATGCCTTATAGAGAGAGGGCATGCCTTTCTTTTCACCCTCCTTTCCTGCCGGATGGGATTCAGCTGGCTGAGCTAGAAGAGCCGTCTTGGTTTCAGAGCTGGAAGCACCATGTTGGGGAAGTGGGGGAACAAGGTCAAAGGAGCCTGGGCCCTGATGAGCATGGAGCTAGCATATATAGACGACCTACTGAAACCTACTGAAATTAATCCTCACTAGTTCACAATTCTGTCCTGAAACGGAATGCTGAGCATGAGCTTAGGCAGGTAGTAGGCCACAAGGACACAGATATTGCAGGCCAGAGAGATGGTGCCCCACTTCAGATATGGTCAAGAGGATGCTGAATGAGGAAAAACCTTCCAGGGGGTAAAGTCAGGGCTAACGGACAAGGGAATTGGCAGAAAGGAGAATGAAAAGCTGCCAGATGGTCTAACCAAGGAACTGACTTTACGATTATGGAAGGAAATCATTACTATCCCCGCACAGTGTCTTATGACAATAGTTATGGACAAGTAATTTGTGGGCATTTCCCATTCTCCCCATTTCCAAATGGGAGTCATTATTGCTGTTATCTTTTTCTTTTCTTCCATTTTTATTTTGGGTGTGTGATGGGAAAATAATTTACTCTTAGGCTATAGATCACCTGACCACTAAGAGCTACATTCTGGGCCTGATGGAGAAGACTGAATATTACTCATACATCCTGGATTTAAGCTGAATGCAGTTACTGCATTGGTTATTGACTTCTTTTATGGAGGATAAAGGTGTATTCTAGTGTATTCTGAGGGAGATGCACAAGGAGAAATCTGCTAGGGGATGGCGGTGCTTCTGGAAAAGTTTTCTTTGCTGTTAAAAAGGGATAAAAGGTAGGAACATTCTCTCTTACACATTGTGTGAGTTTGTGATGCTTAAAACATCCAGTCATCTACCACCAAGAAGGGACAGGTCTGAGGACAAAAACCAACATACCTGGAAGAGCAGAGTAGAAAGATGGAGAGAGCCTTGGTCCTTGCTGGTGTTATTGGAGTGGAAATCAACCAACCCTGAAACTGCTTGACTTCCAGACTTCTTCTTCTTCTTTTTTAAAGATTTTATTTATTCATTTGACAGAGAGAGAGAGAGAGA
>LNAC01000372.1:776-68013 GCA_002007465.1 Ailurus styani | reverse complement strand
TTAAAAATTTTTTTGATATATATGTGAGAGAGAGAGAGAGAGAGAGAGAGAGAGAGAGAGAGAGAGAGAGAGAGAGAAAGAAAGTGCACAAGTGGGGGGGGGTGGCAGGGAGAGGGAGAAGCAGGTTTTCCACTGAGCAAGGAGCCTAATGCAGGGCTCGATCCCAGGACCGTGGGATCATGAGCCAAGCCGAAGGCAGATGCTTAACCAACTGAGCCACCCAGGTGCCCCCAGACTTCTTATATGAGAAAATAAACCCCTGTATTGTTTCAGCTATTTTAACTTGGATCTTTGGTTGTTTGATGCATTAAAGTACTGCTCTGTGTGCAGAAGAAACAAGGCTCCAATTCTTCTTCCCCTATCCCATGCTGTGTCGGCTGCTTCCGCTCTTCATGGAATCACCTAGACGGGGCTGCTCCCTGTGGATGGCCCCTCTCCTGCCACTATAGTGACCTCAGGGGACACAGACCCTGCTTTTGGCTACTTCATCTCAAGAATGGAATCAGTCCCTTTAGGAATTACCCTCATAATTTCCATAATTCAGTACAGCAGAGACCAAAATGTAACTTTTCATGAGATTTCCTGAGAGTTGGTGGACTATGGAAGAGGAGGACATGTGCACAGTAGTTTACAACTGTGGCGTTGGCTCAGACCCGATCTTCGGGGTGTCTCAGCAGACCAGCTCCACTCTCATTCCTGTTTTGCCACCACGCTGCCGGACTCACAAAGAGTGGAAAGAGTCACCTCATGCCAGTTCCTGTGCCATGCAAAGTGTGGTCCAAGGACCAGTAGCAGTGGCAGCACCCAGGAAATTATTAGAAATGCAGAAATCTCAGGCCCTGTGCTAGACCTGCTGAACCATACTTTTATTTTAACAAGAGATCTAGGTGATATGTATGCAGTTAAAGTTTACGAAGCTACTCTAGTCAAGGCTTGTCTCTTCAATTCTCATTTCTTATTCTAGGTTTGAGCTTTATCTGGGATGATTGATGATGGGGACATCAAATTTTTTTTAGGTAAGTCTCCACCCTCACAGTGTTGTGGCCCTTTGGGCTCAGTAAGACAGTTACAGAACCCCAATACCAGTACATATTCCTAAATCCAGGTTGTTCAGCTTTAAAAATATCAACCAGGGGGCATTGACAGCCCAATCCAGGTAAGGCCTAGGCCAGTTCCTTTTATTTTTCAATATACTTTTATTATAAAGGTAATATTAAAATATTAACATTTAAGATAAGAAATGAATTTTATGTTAAGTTGACATTACCTTCTCATCCTTGTCTACATACATATTCAGGTTTTACATATTTGATTCAATATTTTATGATTCAATTTTATGTTCTGCATTTCCACTCAGTTTCACACAGGTGTGCTTCCATTCTGCTACAGTCTTTTTATTTTTTCCCATAACCTGTATTCTCTAATCCTTAACTCTTTGAGGTAACTAATGTTAGAAACCTGATTTGTATCTTTGCACACTTAACCTCCATCCTTATCCAAATATATACAAACATATATATGTCATGTTTCTCTTCCCTCCATAAAAACAGGGTTGTATCAAGCATTTATATCAACTTAATTTTTTTCTTAACTATACATCATGGTAGTCTCTTCAGGTCAGTGGGCAAAGAGATAACTCATTTAAAAAATTAAGTACAGAATATTCCTTCATATGGATCATTATAATTTCCCTTATTGATGGATATTCAGGTTATTTCTGGTTTTTCAGTTACAGGTTTCCTTATTTGGAGAGTGTTATGTACTGTTGCTACTTTTACCTCTAAAGACAGATGCCTGGAGGTGATATTGATAGGTCACAGGATATATAGTTTAGAGTACACTAACTGCTGTAATGAAAAATCCTTGAATAAATGATATTTCAGATGTAATAAGAGTAAAAGTCCAAGTTAGTTCCAGGAGCTCAGGGGTCTGTTCTCCAGAGAGTCATTCAGGGATCCAGGCTGTGGGTGCTTTGCTGCCTTCAATAAGTGACTCCAGTGTCATACCTGAGGACTAGGTCACCTGCTGCAGAGCAGTCTGGCAAATGTAGTTTAGGTGTGCCAAGGAGGAAAAGGAGACAGGTTTTTTTTTTTTTTTTTAAATTTTATTTATTTATTTGACACACAGAGAGAGATCACAAGTAGGCAGAGAGACAGGCAGAGAGAGGAGGAAGCAGGCTCCCTGCCGAGCAGAGAGCCCGATGGAGGACTTGATCCCAGGACTCCATCCCAGGACCCTGAGATCGTGACCTGAGCCGAAGGCAGAGGCTTAACCCACTGAGCCACCCAGGTGCCTGAGACAAGTTTTTGTGATCAGCTAACAAGTTTCTGCCACAAATAAGTTTATTTTTAATTTAAATATGCATTACATGGGGCGCCTGGGTGGCTCAGTGGGTTAAAGCCTCTGCCTTCGGCTCAGGTCATGATCTCAGGGTCCTGGGATCAAGCCCCGCATCAGGCTCCCTGCTCAGCAGGGAGCCTGCTTCCCCCCGCCTCCACCTGCCTCTCTGCCTGCTTGTGATCTCTCTCTCTTTGTCAAATAAATAAATAAAATCTTTAAAAAAATATGCATTACCAAATTATTTTTACCAATGGTGGTAAAAATTCACACTCTACTAACAATATCTGAAAGGGCCCACAACCCTGAATCTTTGCCAGTACTAGACAGTATCATTCTTTACATTTGTCCAGATCTGATGAATTCATAATGGTATTGCCTTCATTTGCATTTCCCTGAATAGTAATGGTTGAGTATCTTTTCATAAGTTTCACGATCATCTGGCCAATTTGTTTCTGTCTTTTAAAATTTTACTATTTGTTTTCTATTTTTCTGTGTTCCTTTTTGTCTCATGTCTTGCCTTATTTAAGATAAATTAATTTTTATCATTCAATTTCTCCCCTCTATTAGCTTTTTAATTTTAAGTTTTGTTCTACTACTTTTTTAGAGGCTACCCTAGAATTTAAACGTACCTTCTTGACTTATGAATATTGCAGGTGGGGTTCCCCAGGAGGCAGGCTCTAAGGTGGACGTTAGTGTTCAGGAGGCCTATTGGCGAGATGCTCTTGGGCTTATCGTTGTGGAAGGGAAGGAAAAGAAACAGGTTTGGCAGGAAGGAGAAATCATGTGGTGATGCAGTTGCAACAAAGGCCTAAGGCCATCCTGAGGGGACCTCTGAAGCTGGATGGGCTTTCAGAGTCATATTGAGTTTGGGTGAGGAGACTCGGCTTCTATATCCATAGAGTGGCTGGTCATTGGATACAGACTGCCCTGGGAAGGATGTGTGTGTCCTTGGCCACAGTGACCCTCTGAAGCTTGTGACAATTCCCAAAGAGAGGTAACAACTGAAGGAATAGGTCCTGAAGTCTCGAAGGGGCTGGGGGAGTTTGGTACAGATGTGATTATACTACACATAAATTAGTACTGTGATCCCTTCCCAGGCAATTGAAGGACCTCAGAATGCCTGAATTTCACTTGACTCTTCTGATTTTGTGTTATTATTGTCATTTATGTATATTCTATATTTTAAATCCCATGATATTATCATTATAGTTCTTACATTATACGTTCATTTAGGTTTACCCACCCATCCTTTAGGCATCCTTACCCTTTCTGAGGATCTTCATTCCTTTCTGCATCTCTGAGCATCAGTTTGGGATCCTGTTCCTCTGTTTGAAGACTTTTCTTTAGAATTTTCTTTACTACAGATCTACAGGTAATAAATTACCTTAAATTTTATTGATCTTAAAACATCTTTATTTCACTCTCATTTTGAGGAATATTTCTTTTTTTAATTTAAAATAAATTAATTAACATATAGCATATTATTAGTTTCAGAGGTAGAGTTTAGGGGTTCATCAATTCATTGGTTGTATATGACAGCGCTCATTCCATCAAATGCCCTTCTTAATGCCCCTCATCCAGTTACCCCATCCCCGCATCGACCTCCCTTCCAGCAACCCTCGGTTTGTTCCTAGAGTTAAGAGTCTCTTATGGTTTGTCTCCTTCTCTGATTTATGGTTTCATTTTTCCCTCCCTTCCCCTATGTTCCTCTGCTTTGTTTGTTAAATTCCACATGAGTGAAGTCATATGATTTTTCACTGGTATAGACTTCCAAGTTTGCAATTATTTTCTTTCATCTAAAAATGTCACTATTTTGCTTAAGTATATTTTAGCTGGATATAGAATTTTTGGTTGATGGCATTTTATGTCAGCACTTTAAATGTTTTGCCGTTGTCTCTTATTTCTGATGGGAAGTCAGTAGTATTTCTAATTACTGTTCTACTTACATTATATGTATTTTTCTCTAATTGCTTTCAAGATTTTCTCTTTATCTCTGGTGTTCAGCAGATTCAGTCTGATGTAATTGGTATGGATTTTTTTTTTTTGGTATATATTCTTCTCATGGATCACTGAGTTCCCTGAGTCTATAAATATAGGCCTTCCACTAAATTTGGGGAAATTTCAGCACCTTTTTCTTTAAAAATTACTTATGTCCCAGTATTTCTCTCTTCTTCTGGAATTCCAGTGACATATATGTTAGGCCTTATGATATTGATCCACAGGTATTTGAGGCTCATGTTTTTAGCTGGAGTCTGTGCCATATGTATGGTTCAGGGGTCAGTCAAGGATTTGGGCAGAGTTTAAACGCAGAGGTTATGGTTGCCCTTTCTGGCTCTCTACTTTCTGAAAATTTCCTCTCACTTTCAGTGGCTGTGGTTACCCCAAGCTCTGAATTTTGGTTTCTCTTCCAGCCAATAATGTTGTGAGTTTTCTGTTGGAGTTCTATTGGATCCACCCTGTGTGGCCCTGACTTTGGGCCTACACAGACCAAATGGTATAAAAAGGGGTAACTTATCCTAAGCTGTTCCTTTTTCCCAAGTATCTACTCCCCTCTACAGTCTACTGGCTTGTGTTCACTCTTGAGTTGTTGTTGTTTTTTTGAATTTTGTCCAGAGTTTATAGTTGTAATCTGTGGGAGATTTGAGTATGTAGGAGTTACTCCACAACATTAGGAGTGGAAGCCCAGTTGATTTCTCTCAGCACTTTGAAAATATCATTCCATTCTCTCCTAGCTTCTATTATTTCTGTGGGGAGTTCATCTGTCAGTCTGATTCTTCTACTGAAGATAATGCGTCTTCCACTCACCCTCCCACCTCAAACATTTAGGATTTTCACTTTGTCTTTGATTTTCAGAAGTTTGAGTATGTTTGTTAAGATGTGGGATTCCCCATTCCCTCCTTTTTGGTAGTAATTCTGTTTGGGATTTACAGTGCTTCTTGAATTTGTGACTTGTTTTCTTTTATCAGTTTTGGAAACTTCTTAGCCATTAGCTCTTCAGTATAAGGCTGGGCCCATCTAGGCTTGGTAGCCCTCTGAAGCACACAGATGGATTAAAAGAGATTTTTATCCAGCTATTCCAATAGTTCTTAGTGGGAAGTTAGTCTTCAATAAGCATTGCTCCATCCAGAAGTGGAAATCTTCAGTTTTTGCTCACCAAAAGCTCAGAATACCTCAGGATTTTGTATCAACTTGCAGCATTCTGTTCACATGAGAAAAAATACATTAAATTTCAAGGCTGATTGTGACAGTCAAAGAGAATCAAAAGAAAACACAGTATATCGTAAATGTCCACAACTAGGGTCAGATTTTATTTGATCGGGATATTCGGCTGCTTTATATTACTCCTGTGTCAACAAGCTAGTGTTGTTTTCATGTGATCCTTTATAATGTGGGAGAGTGCTTATTGTTGGTTCTAAAAGGGGACCAGTCATCACTGCAGGGTTTTTGTGTGTGGGAACTAAGTAGCTGTCAGGCTAACAGTTTGTCTGGTACTGATTGCCTAACTCAATAGACGTATCTGAGCTATCATAATGACTCAGATCAGAACGAATCTTGGATAACTGCGGAGTTGTTTAAATGTTATTGGCTTGGGGGAGCAGAGTTCGTGTTAAGGGCAGCCCAAGTGGCCTCATCCCAAACTGAGGGCATGAGACCCAATGATCAGGGCACAGGCCACATCTTCTTTTCTCCATCTGCTTATTATCTGCTGCCTGCCCAACCTGTTTGTCCATAATCCCCAATTCACCTGCTTTTGGCTGCATCTAACTATTATTTCCTTTTCATCCTCCCACCGTTGCTTTTCTTTTACCTCTAAACCCACATCTTCATCCCTGAGTTCCTGTTGTGCAGACCCATGCTTGTCAGGGCAGACAAAAGGGAGCAGGTTCTCAGGAATCACTTTGTGAGTGATAATGAGGTACACAGAAGGATGGTGCCTGGAATGTTTTCATTACCAGAAACAGGAAGATCTGGGAGTGCAGCAGTCTTGGGCTCCCTCACTCTAGCCTGCAAGTGGCATGCCAGTGACTTTGTGGATTATATCAGCAAACTTTATGAAAAGTATAAAAATGTTCTCACCAGCAGAGCAATACTTTCTTCAGCTTTTCTGCCCCTTCTCTCACTTAGAGAGTAATTGTTTGAAGATTTAAATATACTATTGTAAGCATTTGAGAAAAATCCAGACGTTGGGAATCTCACAAAACAATTTGGTTCTTTTAACAAATAAATTTCAAGGGCAAAGATTGAAAGAGAACCTATAGGTTGAAAAAAGAGTTAAGAGACAAATCAGGGGCACGTGGGTGGCTTAGTCAGTTAGGCTTCTCACTCTTTGTCTTGGCTCAGGTCTTGAACTCGGGGCCATGAGTTCAAGCCCTGCATTGGACTCCATGTTGGGTGTGAAGCCTACTTAGGGGGAAAAAAAAAAGAGGGGCACCTGGGTCACTCAGTGGATTAAGTCTCTGCCTTCAACTCAGGTCATGATCTCAGGGTCCTGGGATGGAGCCCCATATAAAGCTCTCTGCTCAGCAGAGAGCCTGCTTCCCCCTCTCCCTCTGCCTGCCTCTCTGCCTACTTGTGATCTCTCTCTCTCTGTCAAATAAATAAATAAAATCTTTAAAAGAAAGAAAGAAAGGAAGAAAGCAAGAAAAAGAGAAAGAAAAGAGATCAATCGATTGAAATGTACAGACATTATTTGGATTTTTATTAAAGCAAGTATACTGTTAAGTACACTGTTAAACAAATGTACTGTCATATGACATTTAAGAGACAATTAGAATTTTGAACACTGGTTGGATATTTGATATTAAAGAATTATTATTAAGATTTTAGATGTGGTAGGGGTGCCTGGCTGGCTCAGTCAGTAGAGCATGTGACTCTTGATCTCAGCATCATGTGTTCAAGCCCCATATTGGGCAGAGTGAGTACTTAAAAAAAAAAAAGATTTTAAGTGTGACAGTGGTATTATAGCTGGGTTTAAAAGAGAATCCTTTTAGAAATTCATAATGAGGGATGCTTGGATGGCTCAGTCACTAAGAGTCTGCCTTTGGCTCAGGTCCTGATCCAAGGGTCCTGGGATCGAGCCCCACATTGGGCTGCTTGCTCAGCGGGAAACCTGCTTCTCCTTCTCCCACTCCCCTTGCTTGTGTTTCCTCTTTTGCTGTCTCTCTCTCTCTTTCTGTGAAATAAATAAATAAAATCTAAAAAAACCAAAAAAACCCCCAAACTATTAAAAAAAAGAAAACTTATACTGAAATATTTGTGGGTGACATGAAATAATGTTTGAGATGAGCTTTGAAATAATATGACGAGGGAAGCAGGTAGAAGTCTAGATCATATAAGATTGTGCATGGATAGTTGTAAAAACTGTTTGACCAGAACATAGGGGTTTGTTATACTTTTTTTGTCTGTGTTTGCATGTGTTTGAAGTTTTCCATAACAAAGAGAAAAAAGATTCTTTATCTTTGGGCAACTTTGGAAAGAATTCCAAAAGTTCACAATTAATACAACTCACTCTGTTTATTCCATTTTGCATAATATCTCCAAACTGAAGCTTCTGGGTCTCAATAACATAGCGCATATTGTGGGGTGGATTTTCAATTTCACATAAAATGTGTATTGGCCTGAAGCCTGTTCTCTTTTACACTGAATGCTTTGCAGGGAATCATCCAGGTTATTATTCTATTTCGTGTGTGTGTGTGTGTGTGTGTGTGTGTGTGTCTGTCTGTCTGTCTGATACTCACATTGAAATGTCTGTCACATGGTGTAAGACTGCCCTAACTTTTTAGAGACCATTTTTGATCCTGAATATTCCAGACAAAGAATGACTGGATAAAATGAAGTTTTGTGGGATTTCTCTCCACATAGCTAAATATTAGTTGAATCTGCACTGGGCGTCAGGTGCTAAGTATTTCACATGCTATGTTTCATGAAATCCTCATAATTATTCTGTAGAAATGTACAATCATTACAACTTCTTCTTTTTCTCAAGATGAGAAAATGGAAGCTTGGAGAATTTCCCTAACTTATGCAAAGTCACAAAACTGGTAACTAAGCTTTGAAACCAGCTGGGGTTTGAAACCTAGGCTGCTTGACCCCAAGTCTGCCCTTGCCTTGAACTCCAAGTTCTATGGTAATTCAGTTTATTGCAGATTAAATTGAATTTAGGCTCTTTGAAATATGTCTATTTTGGCAAAGAAAAAAAAGATTAAAACAAAATAATAGAAAAACCAAATGTCAAAGCTCCAAAGACATCTTTAAGTATGCTAGAATTTAAAGGCTTATGGGGCTGGGCAGGGTGAGGTGATTGCCATTGTAGGAGTGATCTTCCATGAAGCCTTCTGGAATCTTCCTCAGAGCACCTCACAACAGCACATGATACATTTTCTTCTCTTTCTTGGCCATTGAAGGCAAGGACAAGATGGGCTTTCTTGATCCATAGGATTTGGCAATCCTGGTAATCTTGTTTTCCACAGGTCCTGTTACACTGTCACTGGCAGTACATGAGGTGTTTCTCAGTCTCTTAGCAGCCTGTCAGTGTAAGGCTCTCTTCCCGGGCATGAGATGGTGGCCAGATTGGGTTCAAGAGAGAAAAAGGTCAGTCCTCCATGAAGGCCTCCAGCATCTCCTAGGTTAGTTTTATTTTTCAGTTGGTTTGGGTAGCTTAAGACCAGGAAAAGACAAATTGCCCACTGTGGTGGGAGTAGGGGAAACCTTGTAAGGAAGATAAAGACCCAAGATGGAGAATAAATCCATCCCAACCTGGAATATTCTTGAGGACTCATTTTATAGTGCTCTGAAGTATGTTCATTTGAAACATCTCCAAGGAATTGTGAAATCCCTACCATAAAGCACGCCAGGATTATTTGTCAATACATCTTTGTCAATCTTTGTCAATCTTTGTCACTGTGCTGAGGTTACTGGGCTGGAGTCAACCACCAGGGGTAACGAGAAGTATAGTTAGGTGGGCTGGATCAGCTATTTTTAAGTGGGAGCAGCAGGTAGCACCTAGGAGGCCAAACTTCTGAGAAGCTTAAGACCTATGTCAGGAACAGTCCTCTCATCTGATGATAGATTTCTATTGCCCCATAGACTATCTATAAAAGGTTCCATGTTTTTTGGGTGTGCAGGTAACTTGCTGGCTAGAGGCTCTCCTCTCAGCTCTTGCTGTCTAGCTCTTTAGCAAAGCACCTGTTCACAGGGAAATCTAGCCATTTCTTCAGAGAGCCAAGGTTAGGAGAGACATGGCATTTGCATCTCTTTTTTTCCACCTATGAGGGAGAATATTTTCTGGGGATTCTTTAAGGTAAAACTTCAAAGCTGTGCCTTTACATGATAGAACTCTACAAAATCTTTCTCTTTGCAGTGGCCTTGAATCCAGACGCTTCTTAATTGTCTGGCTCCCGGGGCACCTGGGTGGCTCAGTGGGTTAAAGCCTCTGCCTTCAGCTCAGGTCATGATCTCAGGGTCCTGGGATCAAGCCCCGCATCGGGCTTTCTGCTCAGCAGGGAGTCTGCTTCCTCCTCTCTCTCTCTGCCTGCCTCTCTGCCTACTTGTGATCTCTCTCTCTGTCAAATAAATAAAAAAAATCTGTAAAAAAAAAATTCTCTGGCTCCCCCATTAATGTAGCTACCCAGAAAAGAATTCAGAGAGCAATTTTCTTCTTTCTCTCTACCTTTTAGTTTTAGCTCAATTACTTCTTTGGCCCAATGACTGGTTCCACAAAAGTAGCATCTCATTGAAGTTTAAAGAGAACAGAGTTTTAAGGAAAGTTGTACATTTCACTTTTGGTGTGGATTACCCATAACTCTGCCTTGGTCTTTTGGATTCATGTGCAAACCACGAATTAAGGTCGTGCTCCTAGGAGAACAGGTAAGGAAGTGAAGGGATCAGAACAGGGAACAGGAAGAAGCTATTCAAGTTACTATGGCTCCATAACAAATTACCACAAAATTTAGTAGTAAAACTATGGCACCATTTAGTTTGCTCACAAATCTACAATTTGGGCAGAGCTCAGTGTGGACAGCTCATCTCTGCTCTATTTGGCACTGGCTGGAGTGGCTCAGAGACTAAGGGTGGGATCATGTGAGGACTTGTAACCTAAGGAAGCCCCCTGTATACCGTATGCACTGAAAAACCCAACACCAAGACCCAGTTTCCAGCAAAGAAAGAAGTTTAATTTGCAAGGCAGCCAAATGACCAGACTGGAAAAAGAGCTCAAATCTGCCTCCCTGGACAACAAAGCAAAACAAAAAACTGGGAGGGGTGTGTGTGTGTGTGGGGGGGGTGTTTTTATGAGATTTTAGGGAGAGCATGGACGAATGTGATTGGAAGCCTGCAAGGGTGAGGTAAAGGTGAGCTAATTATCAGTTTACACAGGCGGAGTCGCTCATCAAGGCTGTCCTGTGTCACAGGTTCAAAGATGGTGGCGTTGCCATGTGGGGGTGGAGATCTCACACCACTTGACGTGAAACAACAACTTAGGGGGCACTTGAGCAGGGCCAGTGGGAAGGCCGGTGTCTCCACTGGTCTGAACCAGTCCCAGCTGGGCCTCTTGCTTCCTGAAAAACAGCTTAGGCAAGTATCTTGTGACTTGCTGGTCAGAGAATTCACCTGTACAAACCTCCTGGTCTGTTACCTGGGTTCCCAGCCATTGAGAAGCAGGCGGTTAGAAAGTCCGGTGATTCACAGACCTATACCCCTGAAACAAATAATACATTATATGTTAATTAAAAAAAAAAAGTCCGTTGTGAGATGCAGTGCACCTTAGGTCATAGTTTACTTCCCTCTCTCTGCATTAAACATAAGGCAACAATAATTTAGCCTTGTTTTAGGTAGATTAAAAGTAAAAGTTTATCTGTAAAGCGCCAGTTTCAGGTTCATGCTCTCCTATGTTTGGTGATAGATTTTTTTTTTTTAAGATTTATTTATTTGACAGAGAGAGAGAGAGAGACAGCGAGAGAGGGAACCCAAGTGGGGGGGAGTGGGAGAGGGAGAAGGAGGCTTCCTGCAGAGCAGGGAGCCCAATGGGGGGCTGGATCCCAGGACCCTGGGATCATGACCTGAGCTGAAGGCAGACACCCAATGACTGAGCCACCCAGGTGCCCCTGGTGAGAGATTCTTGCTGTCAGCTGGAACACCTCCAAGTGGCCTCTCCATAGAACACAGTATGTAGGGGAAAAACGTAAAAGGGTGCCACTTTTAGTATGATACAGTATATGGAAATTTAATAATCGCAGTCTATTGTAGATTACTTATGGGTACATATAAGAAGAGTAAAAGTATGAAAGTATGGATAGATACAGAGTCAGTTCAAAATAATGATTACATCTAAGGGGCTGTAGATGTTTGAACTTTATCTGTGATTAAGTTTTATTTGTGGAAAAAAGATCTGAAGCAAAAATGATAAACCATTAGCATTTGTTACATGTTGATAAAAATCATGGATAGGGCGCCTGGGTGGCTCAGTAGGTTAAAGCCGCTGCCTTCGGCTCAGGTCATGATCCCAGGGTCCTGGGATCGAGGCCCGCATCGGGCTCTCTGCTCAGCAGGGAGCCTGCTTCCTTCTCTCTCTCTGCCTGCTTCTCTGCCTACTTGTAATCTCTCTCTCTGTGTCAAATGAATAAATAAAAAAGTCTTTAAAAAAAAATCATGGATATTTGCTATTATTTGTATCTTTTTACAATAAAGGAAAAATCCTGGAAAGTAAGAATATCTTTTAAGTTGAAGATATTTACCTAAGTATCACCTAAAAGAGGAGACAGGGTTAAGGTGAAAATGCAGGAGCGTAGAATGAAAAAAAAAATAGTGGATTATAAGAGAGCTAGACGTGAATCGGAGGTTAAAATCTATAATGAAGTTTTGCAGTGTAGAATATGTATTGTGGAAAATGAAACTTTTCTTTAAATATAGAGAAAAAGGGAGAAAAATTAAAACGATGAGGGAAAGGATAGAAATAGGGGCCAGAGAAAAGAGAACAGCAGGTGATAGTGTTCCTGAGGAGGAGAGCACTCTCCATACTGGACAAAAATGATAATCAAGGGAACAATGGGAAGTTTCCTGGGGGACAGGAAGACTTGAATAAAGTTTGAAAGGACTCACAGTGGTCTTGATAAGATTGACAAAAGAAGCCCACGCCTAGACTCTTCCCGTATCTTTTGAATGACAAGGCTAAAGAAAAGATCCTTAAGCATCCAAGTTCAAAAACAATCTACTCAGAAATAGGAATCTGGCTGGTCTTAGATTTCTCCCAACAGAAGTACCAGCCAGAAGACAATGGCAATGCACAATTTTGAAGGTTAGGAGGAGTGAATCTTATAACCCAAGAATTGTCTTAGTTTGTGAAGACAATATTAAAAATTTTGCAATATGCCAAATTATAAAAAACTGGAGAAATTACTTATCATTTTACTCTAGATGATTGAAGAATAAAGTACTTGGGGATGAAGAACCCATGATATAAAAAGATTTATAAATACCTTCTTACTCTGTTTAGATTCCACAATCAGGAATCTAATTTTACTAGGTATTTTCAATAACTTTATAAACCAGGGGAGAAGCTAGGGTCTGCAAAGTTTCTATTAGCTGTTATTGTTGGGTTTTGTTATTTTCCTTTCAATATTAGGAAATATGTTTTTTGGGTAATATTTTTTACTTCATGGTTCAGGTAGAACTCTCCAGCTTAAAACACAACAAAAACTGGAGAGCTTGGATGGCTCAGTCCGTTAAGCATCTGACTTTTGATTTTGGCTCAGGTTATGATCTCAGGGTCCTGACACTGAGCCTGGAGTTGGGCTCTGTGTTGGGCTGCTTAAGAGTCTCTCTTTTGGGCACCTGGGTGGCTCAGTGGGTTAAAGCCTCTGCCTTCAGCTCAGGTCATGATCTCAGGGTCCTGGGATCAAGCCCCGCATCTGGCTCTCTGCTCAGCAGGGAGCCTGTTTCCTCCTCTCTCTCTTCCTGCCTCTATGCCTACTTGTAATCTCTCTCTGTCAAATAAATAAATAAAAATCTTAAAAAAAAAAAAGTCTCTTTCCTTGTCCCTCTGCTGCTGTCCCAATTCTCTCTTTTCCTCTCTAAAACAACAACAATAAAAACTACTTCTTTTCTAGTCCCAAACATGGACTGCAATATTTAAATGACAATGGCGTTATGTTTGCAGAATTCTAAACCCAGAAAGTTTATTTTTCTTCCCTTTACTGAAGCTGATTTTTATTCAGCAATATAATAGCATTGCATTGACAACGAGCTTGAGTAACAATTTCTGCTCTTAGAACTCATTTTGAATGACCGAGGGAATAGGTTTTTTTTTTTTTTTGTAATTATGAAAAATGAATAAACTACCAGTGGCAGATATAATCTGTGATTAAGAACCTCTTTGTAACATCTTCCAACTAGGACTTGTAAGTGACTCTTCTTGGGTTAATTGTACTTAAAATCAGAATATGTAATACATTCTTAACTGTGTTAAATTATGCATAGAAAAAGAACTTTAAAGAAATAAAATAGTAAATAAGGATAGCTCTGGGTGGTGAAATTTTGGGTGATTTTAATTTTTTTATGTATTTATTTAAATAATTTTCTATGTTATATTTTTATAATCAGAAAAATAGAGACTATTATAAAAATCAACCTATATATGTTTTATATATATCACATAATGCAAATTAGGTAAATACCATACACGAGCAAAAGATTGAGAAAAGTATACCACAGTGTTGAATGGATAGTTTGCTGTTTTTGGCAGTTGGGACTACAGATGACTTTTCCCCTTTCTTCTCTTTCTTTTCTTTCTTTATTTTTAGAATGGTTTTTACATGTGAAATAGCTATGTATTTTTTTCCTACTGAAAAATATACTTTATTTTATAAATATACTAAAATAAAAAACATTGTATTTAGCCTATGAATGCTGATGAGTGTATATAGAAAAAATATACTTTTCCATTTTTAATTCTTTAAAAATAGCATTTATTTAAACTGTAGTCCTTGTAGAGGCTGCTTTTAGGCAATAGGCATGAACAGTGGAAACTTGATCAATGCAAAAGGGCCCACATTGACCACCAAGCTGAACACAACCAGGCCCATTGAGTGATCCACCTCGAAATGGCCATAGGCCCTAACTGACCAATAGGGTACTAACAGCCAGGCACAGTTCCTAAAATTACCACAAAGGGAAAATTCCATACATCCCCACACTCCCTTACTCTGCCCTATAACTATAGCCCCTCACCACCGCCTCCTGGCAAGCAGTCTCTCCTTTGCTGTCCAGCCAGCTGCTCCCTTGCAAAGTATTCAGTAAACTTCTACCTCCTTTGTTCTGCCTTGGGGGAATTCTTTCACCTTCCAGGGCCCCCACCCTGTCAGTCACACCTCAGTCCTCTCCTCTTACAAATAAATTACTTAAAAAAAAAACAAAAACAAAACTGAAGTGTAGTTAACACACACAAAAAAATTGCTTTTAAAATTGATGGTGGTCCAAACACTGAAAGTCACTGCAAGATTCATACTAATGACATACTGTTAATAAAAATAATTATTTTAAGTAAAATAGCTATGATGAAATGAATACTTTTTATTTTTTATTTATTTATTTTTTATTTATTTTTTATTCTTTGCCCCAGGGGTACAGGTCTGTGAATCATCAGGCTTACATCTTTCACAGCATTCACCAAAGCACAAACCCTCCCCAGAAATGAATACTTTTAAGTAAAATTATTACAATGAAACAGAAGACCTGAGTCTTGGACCTGAAATTCCAAACCAGAGTTTTAGAGCAAAAAGGGCTTCTGAGTTGACTTCAAGTCCAGCTTCCTTATTTAATGAATAAGGAAGCTGAGTGGGAAGAAGTGAAGTAAGTAGCTCTGAGTTTCACATTAATTTGCATGAAAGTTCAGGGTTCCAGTGATTTCTCTTGTAATCATACTCCTGGACAGGACTGTCTTTGAGAGGTGATACAGAAGAAAGTAAGATATGCAGACTATTTACCTACTCATCTTTGAATACAAAAAAAATATGGCTTGTTTTTGTTTTTGCAATTATATGAAACGCCTTTTGATTCTTGAGTCATAGCCTCATGGCTAAAGCTGATTGGTGACCATCTTGAAAGGAAGCACAAAATCCCCAAGGCTATTTTTCTTGCTCAGAATTTTACTACAGAATTCCACTGGAGGAAAATCTATGAAGAGTTCACTGAAAATCAAACAGCTTCTAAGATTAAGCTAGTAAAATATATTTAGTTCCTTTTGTACTGTTTTTTTAGATTAAAATCAGTGAAACATTCACTTCAAAAGGTATTTCAGGTTTTACTGAACCCACTGTGCTTGCAGAATAATGAAAAACATCTATCAAATCATCCATCTTTAGATTCTAGAGTTGGGAAGATAAGAGAACAGTGATAAGGAAAATGATTGTATAGGCATGGCAGTAGTGCGGGGTGGTGCTAATTAATTATTTCACTTGCAGTGGGCAGACATCCAAGGGTATTCCGGGCGAGTCTCATTTTCTGAGGCACATTCTAGTCTTATGAAGGCACCATAGCTAATTTTTTTGAGATATATATGAGATTGGACTCTGGTGTTGAGTTTTTCTGACTATGTGGCAGCATAATGACATATTATCTGGGATTTTAGGTTCCCCTTTGATGTGCAAGTGATCACATTTACCATTTCCACTAGATGGCATTAGAAACTTCTAAGCCATGAACTAATTAACTAGTCACCTTTGTTCCTCTGTAAATTTTAATGCCAACTACCTGCGTGTTTTAAGAGGTAGTTGGCATTCGACTTTCTGGTGTGTTTTAACTCTGATGCCAGGTGAACTGTTAAGATATGGGTATCAGGTCTCTCCCTCAACATAAATAGCTGCTGAGATTACCAGAATATCATTCCTCATCTCATATTCCAAGCAAGAGTTTTGAAAGCAACATATACTCTCACCCCACTGTAAATCAAAACCGAATAATACTACCTCCTCCTATCCTAGCTAGGTAATCAGTTTAGAGCAAACATATTAGGTGAACAGGGTAAACCAAAACTTTCTTTTCCCAGCATTCAGGGGAATTTTCGTTTGTTTCTTTTGAAGGGGATGCCATCTTTCAAACATGAGGGGGCCAAAAGAAAATCTGAAGATTTGTCAGCTGCTTCTAGCGGTTGCTGCAGAGGAACTGTGTAGGTTTTTAAATTATAAATGAAAATTTACAGTGACTAGAATGGGTACATGTCCCATGTTTCTGAAAAATCTTTGCTTCTTTAGATGCTCTGTCTAGCTAAACCAAGAAATAGTAGGTTTGGTGTGTATATGTGCATGTATGTATCTTTTTCTTTCCTCACAGTGGTGTGTCTCTGTGGCTGCTGCTGTAGTCACCACTCCTGCCTGCTTCCTAGCCTGGCTTTCATCATTTCTTCCTGTTGATTGGTGTCACCTCGAAAGCTTAGAATGTCTGCCTGTCTGTTCAGAGTGTGAACACATTCCTCAGAATGCTGATCTGCTCGTTTCACACCAGTGTCAAAATGACTTATTAAATTCAGCACCTCCTGATACTCAGTGGCTGATGTGTTGCTGTCCAAACAGTAAATGACAATAAGCATATGCAGCTGGTGGGCCTAGCAAACTCATTTAATTTGATAAAAATGTCACTGCAACATGCTTTAAATCGCTGTCCTTTTCATCATTGCTAATTGCTAGCTATAGACCTTTTTCCTATGCTTAATACAAGTGTTAGAATACTGCTCCTTCCAGCCTGATTAAGAATTAAAAAAAAATGTAGAATTCTTTTTCAGTGGCAGCATTATTTCATCAAGAGATGGATTTTGCTCTTAATTAGCCAACATGCCACTAGGGAAGCTTCAGAGTCATGGGTGTGAAACAGCCTCAAGCAGGAGATCAATCTAAAGGAAAAAAATGGTGGCTAGGGAATAATTGGCAGCTCCGGTGAACGTGGGCTGGTTATAACAGTGACAATATGTTCCAGTGGAATATCACAAACCTCTCTCTCCTATTTCCAACTTGGCACATTTCAAGCTCAACAAAAGCTCAACAATATATCCCATGGTTATTTGTCTATTGTTTTGTATTTTTTTTCTTGCTGCTTCATTGAGGTTTTCTCATATGTTAGGTTGACAATCTGGACATTTTACCCAAACGGATTAGGGGATTAAGAAGGAATATGAATTCTAAAAATAATAATCCTTCAGTAGCTTGGTGCTTAAAAACAGATCTGGAACTGATCCATACAACAGAAAACAGGCAAACTTGCACTAATTTGCTAAACCCAAATGTTGATTTAAAATATACATACACACACATGCACAAACACAAATTGAACTCAAACTTTTATCGATTGATGCCTACCAGATTAAATAGGAACTGACTCATTTTTTTTATTATACAATCAAAAAATGGCAACATAAAAATTTTTTTCCCAAGTGAGTTGATATTTGATTTGGTTCAAATTCCTACTTTGTTTTTCTTTTAAAATAAGCCTTGTATGTGGAGCCCAACTCTTGGAACAAATGAACTGACAGCCATGTAGGTCACCGGGCCCTCTGCCCAGCCATTAGTACCTTGTTCCAGGAAGCTTTATCTGGGATTTGACTTGTGCAAAATGAACTGAACAAAGAAAGGAAGGAAATCTGCTCTTCTTTCTGATGTTCTTAACATTTTAGATGTCGGTAACCTTTCTCCTTCCCTCCACTAAACATGGAACACTGATCTTGTATTATTTCCTATGTTATCTGTGTGGTTGAATATATGTCTTAAAGGTGTTCGTGAAAGGAAACAGCAGTCATTCTGATGCAAGCTCCAAGTGGTCTCCCCAGTCATCCAGCAGTATAATCTTCCTGCTTTGATTGGCTAGTCTAAATAAGTCCATTGAAGACATGGGTAACCTTCTTTGAAATAAAATTTTGCTTTGATTTCTATGGTACATCGAAAGCTAAAACGTACATTTTGGTCACCAATCTCAGGCTGGGAGAGGTTGTTTCATTTTCTCTTCTCTTTGGGTGGTAATGATACCTTTACCTCTCTGGTGTGCACAAGAAGAAAATGTCTTTCCAGGAAGGCCCATGGAGGCTCTTTATGCTTAAATTGAGTAATGTGGGAGAGCAAGACTCCCCCAGATCAACATGGGTCCACCTGGTCAATTCCAAGTGAGAAGGGACCAAAAGCTCTTTGTCTTGATTAACGTGAGGGGGTGTCATTGGCATTTTCAAGTCCCCAGAAACTGGTTTTGGTTACTGATATGGGTACATGTTCCACTTGACAGATACGTGGTGGAAGGCAAAGCTGGTATCCCTTGGTTGACATGGTGGAATGCAGAGACCCCATCCAGGTTTTTAAACGGTCACAGAATGCTGCAGTCCCAGCTGCAATTTGCTTTACATATATACCAGTGCCACAGGTCTATTTCTAAATAAGTTTTGAGCCAATTTTTAAAAATATTTTATTTGTTTATTTGACATAAAGAGACATAGTGAGAGAGAGGGAACACAAGTAGGGGGAATGGGAGAGGAAGAAGCAGGCTCTCCATCCAGCAGGGAACCCAATGCGGGGCTTGATCCTAGGACCCTGGGATCATGACCCGAGCTGAAGGCAGATGCCTAATGACTGAGCCACCCAGGTGCCCCTTGAACTAATTTTTGAAATTTTCAGTTCAGTAAGGGAAATCATGCTTATATCATCCTGAATGAGAACTCTGGGTTCTCCTAGTTTCTCCTAGTTTTGACCTCATCTTTTTTTTTTTTTTAAAGATTTTATTTATTTATTTGACAGAGAGAGAGAGAGAGATCACAAGTAGGCAGTGAGGCAGGCAGAGAGAGGGGGAAACAGGCTTTCCGCCGAGCAGATAGCCTGATCCGGGGCTTGATCCCAGGACCCTGAGATCATGACCTGAGCCGAAGGCAGAGGCTTAACCCACTGAGCCACCCAGGTGCTCCTAGTTTTGACCTCATCTTAACACCTGTCATTTGTTTGACTGGCAGAGACTCTTCTAGAGTCATTGTAATCCTTGACACAAGCTAGAAGGTAGTTTTTATTTGCCACATATAAGTTTTTTCCCCCTCATGCATAAAATATATAAATATAGTGTCTTCTGAAATATGAAGGAAATAAAGTCATTGTTATAAAGCCACAATCCAGTAATTTCTGGTAACCATCAGTTTGTTTCCTGTAATTAAAAGTCTGCTTCTTGGTTTCTCTTTCTCTCTTTTCCCTTTTCCTTGTTTGTTTCTTAAATTCTATACATGAGTGAAATCATATGGTATTTGTCTTTCTCTGACAGATTTATTTTGCTTAGCACTATACTCTCTCACTCCATTCATGTCATTGCAAATGGCAAGATTTCATTCTTTTTTATGGCTGAATAATATTCCACATATTATGCACATATATAATATATATTCCATATATAATATGCATATATATATTTGCATACATCACATCTTCTTTATCCATTCATCAGTGGATGGATACTTAGGCTGCTTCCATATCTTGGTTATGGTAAATAATGCTGCTATAAACATAGGGGGTGCATGTCTACCTTTGAATTAGTGTTTTTGCATTCTTTGGGTAAATATCCAGCAGTGTGCTTGCTGGATCACAGGGCAGTTCTATTTTTAACTTTTCGAGGAGCCTCCATATTGTTTTCCAGAGTGGCTGCAGCAGTTTGCATTCCCACCAACTGTGCACAAGTGTTCCTTTTTCTCCATATCTTTGCCAACATATGGTATCGGTACAAAAATAGACACATAGCTCAATAGAACAGAATAGAAAACCCAGAGATAAACCCACAGCTATGTGGTCAGTTGATCTTTGACAAAGCAGAAAAGACTATCCAATGGGAAAAGGAAAGTCTCTTCAACAAATGGCTTTGGGAAAACTGGACAGCAACATGCGAAAGAATGAAACTGGACCACCCACTTTATTACACCACACACAAAAATACATTTAAAATGGATTAAAGACCTAAATGTGAGACCTGATACCATAAAAACCCTAGAGGAGAACACAAGCAATAACCTCTTTGACATTGGTCATAGCAACTGCTTTCTAGATAATGTCTCCTGAGGCAAGGGAAACAAAAGCAAAAATAAGCTGTTAGGACCACATCAAAATAAAAAGCTTCTGTACAGCGAAGGAGACAATAAAAAAAAAAAACCAACTAAAAGGCAACCCGCAGAATAGGAGAAGATATTTGAAAATGACATATCCAATAAAAGGTTAATATCCAAAATATATAAAGAACTTAAAAAAAAATCTCCTGCTTTACCCTTGAAGCTACATTGGGCTCTAGGTCCATGTTTCTGATATGGGCGTCCTAATTTGGAGGCCAGATCTATGCCAACGTAGGAAGTACTTCAGGATGAACAAATGTCTTGAAAAACATTTTGCACAGGCATGGAGTGTCTTTTGACATTTTAATATTTTATTTTAGTTTGCCAACTGAACTGTTTGCTGGGCTATCCTAACAATCCGTGGGCTATCCTAATCCTACAAATCTTATAAGTCATTTCCTCAGGGGGCTTACTTCTCGTATTCAATAGGAAAGTGTGTAGTAGAAACGTGGGAAGCAATTGTCGGGGGGAAAAACTGCCCTCAAGAACACAAATATGGACACGACAGTGGTTCCTGAACACATGTTTATGACAGTATCATGGATTAACAGGAATTTCTGTTTTTGAAGCAGAGCGGGGGGATAGGTCGAGTAGCTCAGTTGCTTCATAAATTAAAGGGTCTTTATCCTCCCCCTAAAACTTCCATAGTTTTTGGGACTCAGTGGTTAATTCTAAAGAGGATCCATTTCTGAAAATGATCCATTTAATGCAGCAGTTTGAGAAGCCACCAAGTGGTGCTAATGGAAAGACTATCTCAGAAAAAGAAATTGTTGTTAAAAAAAGTTCTGTTTGTAAATTCTGCTTACCCATGGAATGAAGTAATTTTTGCACTTCAGTACCAAGATTTGAAACTTCACATAGATGTATTTGAACATAAAATTTTAAAGCCATTGTTGCCCTGGCTACGTGCTACAGACACCCACCTCCCCCACCCCCCATCGACCACCTGGTTAGTTTTCTGAGAGTTTCTGCAGGAAAGGTTTACAATGGCTGATTCCTGGTTTGATGTCATATCGATAAATTATGGTGCTTTAAACAGATGTGATCTCACAGCATGGAATCCTTCAGGGTAAAGCTCATGAAAAGGTTTCTTTCCCCTCTTGGTTTCATTGTAGTTTTGTTGTTTGGAGGTTTTATGTTGTTCATTTAGTTTCGTGGCTATTGGGGTTTTATAGTCGTATTTCCTTTGTTTAATATAATTTCCTCTTTTCTTTTAGCTATTTTTGTTAGGGTGCCCAGAGGCTTCAGTTATGAGTGGCTGTAAAGTAAAATATATTATGATTATTACAATGATAAAGTATAAGCTTTTAAGAGTCTGCTTATATTGACCCATATATTCTCTTTCTCCCTCTCTCCAACGTGCACAGAGAGGCACATTGGAAATGCGATAGAAAACGGCTGCCAATTCAAAAGCAGGAAAAGAGCAAACTCGCATATACAAGAGAGCTGCGAGCTGGACTGGATCCTGGCAGAGGTGAGACTGGAAATCGTGGATCGGTTGCCTCTTCTCTCCTCTGTGATGTGGCAGAAGATGTCAGCACCTAGGCTTGAACTTAGTCGTTATTGCTTACTTCCCAACCTTTTCTGAGCTCCCTGACTCCATGGAGTATTAGTTTCCTCATCTGTGAGTTGGGAGATGATGTGTTCTTCATACTGAGGCTGTTGTGAGGGCTCAATGGAGACACCAAGCATGGATCCTGGGATACAGTAGGTGCTTCATAAATGCGAACCAGCATGAATGTGAATTCCACTCCTGCTTGTCTCCTCATGGTGCCTGGTCTCTGGCAGCTGGTCTCTGGTACTCTGGGCTCACTGAGACCTGGCAGTTCTCCCAGAGTGGCGCTAAGTCCATGTCTGTCCTTGGTGTCGTAGTACTTATGTGTCCTGCGCCGCAGGCTCCCTTCCAGCCACAGATTCCGGCTCACCATGACACAACCTTGCTTCCACTAGTTGCCAGGCTTCTAAAGGGGCTGATGACCACTCAGGTATAAGATGATGATTTATGAATGCCATCCTTTCAGACAGTGCTTACAATATTAAAGGTTTTGCTTTTACTTTATTTGGCACTAGAAACATATAGAGAATAAAAGGAAACTTCGTGATGGTGGAAATAGACACTGTAATTTTTTTTTGTGGAAGGGAAGGAGGCTTTTAATCCTGAAACTTTTCATGTCATACCGCAATTTTAGCTGCTGAGTTTCTCTGCTCAAACTGATTTCTTCCCATGCTGGGTTGGATAGCATCCCCCCAAATTCAGGTCCTTGGAACCCGTGAATGTGACCTTATCTGGAAATAGTCATTGCAGATATATTCATGTTAAGATGAGCCCTAAGTCCAATATGACTGGAGTCTTTACATGAAGAGGTAAATTTGGACATAGAGTCATAGACATACAGGGGCTCAAGCTGTGTCAGGACAGAGACAGAGATTGGAATGAGGTGTCTGTAAGTCAAGCAGCAAAAAGGATTCCTGGCAACCATCAGAAGACAGGGAAGAATTCTTCCTTAGAGCCTTCAGTAGGAACATGGCCCCACCAACACTTTGACTTCTAGCCTCCAGAATTCTGAGAGAATAAACTTGTGTTGTTTTAAGCCACTCAGTCTGTGGTACTTTGTTACAGCAGTGCCAGGAAGCTAATGCACTGACTAAGCAGGATGTTTGCTGAATGTTCAGGATTAGCCCAGTGGGCCCAGCAATAGGGAAGGGTTGTGGGGGGATTGTGGGCCAGGCAACTGACATTGACTAGAGCAGTGGTAGAGTGTAGAGCAGGAGGTGTGTGCTCTTCAGCTGGAGGGCAGGGCACATGCGTGCTGTGTGGAAGGATAGTACTAAGGGTGTTTCTGAGTGTTGAACTACGTGTGTTCAATGAGAGTATGCTTCACTTTACAAAATGAGTGCACTCCTAAGATAGTCCAGATAAGCTAAATTTTTCTCAAAGTTCTCTGAGAGAAAGTAGAGTTTAAAGGGATCCTCGACATTTCAAGAAACTATACATCTTTTTACAAAGTGAAAAACCTATTTCCCTTTCCCAGCCTGGGCATTATTTATTATTATATAGTTTCTGTCCTTATAGTTGAAAGTGAGGAACTTGCTGAAATGCAACAGAGAGCCCAAGCAGGTTTGGGAGAGTGAAGGGAGCCCAACCTTTTCTCCTTTACTTTTCTTTTTTTTTTTTTTAAAGATTTTATTTTATTTATTTGACACAGAGAGAGAGATTACAAGTAGTGAGAGAGGCAGGCAGAGAGACAGGGAGAGGAGGAAGCAGGCTCCCTGCTGAGCAGAGAGCCCGATGCGGGCCTCGATCCCAGGACGCTGAGATCATGACCTGAGCCAAAAGCAGAGGCTTTAACCCACTGAGCCACCCAGGCGCCCAACCTTTTCTCCTTTTCTATAGGGAAAAGAAATCATACGACTCCGCTAATTTAAGAATTTGAGAGTAATCTCTTTAGACACTTGATGATTTATTTCTGAATGGAATAGAATTTAGTAAGAAGAGGCTATTGTGTGTCAAAATAGAGGACACCCTTACTTGATCATTTGAAATAGCAGATAAAAATAAACCATCCATTCAGCAAACATTTTTCAAGTGCTTGCTACATGATAGACACTCTATTGGGTACCTGGGGAAAAAGACATCAATAATCTTGATCCTCGCCATCAGTGACATTGGGGGAGGGGATATCAAGGCTTGTAAATATGCAATAGCTAAAATTTCTGAACACCTCCCCAAATTCCAGGCCCCATGTCAAATGCTGTACATGCTGGACAGCATCATTTATTCCCCCACAACCCTAACAAAATAAGTTCTTTTACTGGTCCCATTTTGCAGATGAGGAAAC
Source organism: Ailurus styani (assembly GCA_002007465.1). Classification (NCBI taxonomy): domain Eukaryota; kingdom Metazoa; phylum Chordata; class Mammalia; order Carnivora; family Ailuridae; genus Ailurus; species Ailurus styani. The sequence continues at coordinate 43,734 of LNAC01000372.1, read as the reverse complement.
TGGGGCTTGAAGTGGGCCTATAGCTTGCCTGTTATCATTCAACTTAGTAACTGGTGAACCTGAGATTTCAACCTGGGTCTGGGGCCCTGAAGGCTCCACTCTTCATTACTACAAGTGCTTGAGATATAACAGTTGCATGGGTTCAAGAGTCAGACGCCCAGGGTTCAAAAGTCATACCCACTGCTAATTATGCTGTTGAGCAAATGCCCTTACTTCCTGGTTCCTCAGAGGAGAAGATGGTAGTTTCCATTCCAGGCTCATATAGACCTGTTGTGAGAATGAAAAGTCCTGACGCAGGCGAAGTGTTTAACAGGGCACGGGCACAACAAGGGAAGTCATGCACCATCAGCTTTTGTCACTACACAAAAATAGCTGGCAGGGGTTATTATAGGAGTATGGCCAGAGTACTGTGAGCAACAGGAGCTTCCAGATTAGGCTCTGTCCCCTCCTGCATGTTGCTTTGGTCCTGGTCCAGGGACAGATTTTTTTGAGTTCAAAAGAGAGATGTGTGTGAGGGAACCTTTGGAACTGTGGTTGTTAGGAGGGGGAGGAATGAACAGCAGGGTATTGACTTTCATGGAGTCCTATTTTATTTTTTTTTATTTATTTATTTTATTTATTTATNGGGGGAGGAATGAACAGCAGGGTATTGACTTTCATGGAGTCCTATTTTATTTTTTTTTATTTTTATTTTTTATTTATTTATTTATTTATTTTTATTTATTTCACAGAGGGAGAGAGATCACAAGGAGGCAGAAAGGCAGGCAGAGAGAGAGAGAGGGGAAGCAGGCTCCCCACCGAGCAGAGAGCCCGACGCGGGCCTCGATCCCAGGACCCTGAGATCATGACCTGGGCCGAAAGCAGAGGCTTTAACCCACTGAGCCACCCAGGTGCCCCATGGAGTCCTATTTTAAATGTGATGGTGGTTTCAGTCTATTTAAATGTATTCCACCATAGTATTTGCTATGCAGGTCACAATCTAAGAGGTGGGAATGGAGGGGTGCTAGGAATTTCCCTGAGGCAAAAATGCCTTCAGCCTCGGTAGGTTAGTGAATTAGGGGCTTTAAAAATTAAAGTGCTGGGCCACCTGGATGGCAGTCAGTTGGGCATCCGACCCTTGGTTTTGGCTCAGGTCATAATCTTGGGGTCATGAGATGGAGCCCTGGTGTCAGGCCTCACACCGAGTCTGCCTGAGTTTCTCTTTCCCTCTTCCTCTGCTCCTCCCCCAACCCCATGATCTGTGCGTGCTCTCTCTCTCTAAATAAATCTTTAAAAATATATGTAAGTGCTATTTGGGAGTGATAGAACAGTAGCTTCCAGTAGTTGGGAACACTTTACCTCAAATCATTTGAACACATGACTACTGGCAGAAAGCTAGGCTCTGAGAAAATGGCAGCTAAATTGTTGGGGACTGGGAATAGTCTGAAGCTACCTGGTACTGGTGGTGTTTTGAAGTGCAGATGCTTGAACTTGAACCTAGTGCTTGGCCCACTCCTATGGAATCTTTAAACTTCGACTCAGATATCACCTCCTCTAGGAAGCTTTCTCTGATCTCCCAGAGTCCCTCCTCTGGGTTCCTCTTATACATTCTAGGCACCTTTAGTGTAGTATTCACTGTACTTTGTTGGAGTAATCGCTTGAGGAGTTTGTTCTCTTACTCCAGCCCCCATCATATTTCTAAGACCATGGAAGTGGCCCATGATAGGTACCCAAGTTGGAACTGAACTAAGTAGGTTTATTAGGTTAACAGAAACAACAGGAATGGGTTCAGAAAGGGGAGACTCAAAGAATGCTGACAACAATAGTCTTTTGTTTCATAATCTTGTATCAAACAGACCTTGGTTCTATGTATTTGAATTTAAAGTCCAATGTATTATCAATCCGGGCCCCTTTTATAACATTAATTCTACCTAGAATAATTCTTTTTCTGTATCCAGACCTAGAAAACGCACAAACTCTTGGGAGCAAAGCAAACATGGCTAACCTGGGTTCAGGAGAGAGAAAGGACATTGATTCATCTTTCTACCCTCCAAGTAAAGAAGAGGGAGATTAGTTAACTAACTGGTTAGGCAAGATCCACTATAAGCCAAAGAGTAATACCTTGGAAAGAAGAGAGTCTAGTCTGTCAAGGCCAATGGCACCAACCATCATCTCCTTCACATGGTCTTCCACGTGGCTGGCAATGGGGGAGTTTTTCACACTTTCAGATCAGCTGTATCTTCTGGGGATAGCTCTACTGTCTGTACTTTAGATGTTGAAAATGATTCTTCTAAATACCTTCTCAGGCAGCTTTGGATGATTTCAAACTTGAGAAAAAAAGCTGAGGATAGGAAATGACCTTTTTTCTTTTCCTTTGAAATCTTTTTCTTTCTTTCTCCCTTCTTTCTTCCTTCCTTCCTTCCTTCCTTCCTTCCTTCCTTCCTTCCTTCCTTCCTTTTCCCTGGACATATCATTCCAAATTAATGTAGACAAGCTGTAAAGTTCTAGATTTTGTTTGAAATATATATTCATTGTAGAACAGCATCCTTGCTCTGTATTGGCAAAAGCAGCCCTTTCCTTAATATAAGCCAGGGCATGGCCATAAACCAGGCCAACAGGTATAATGAGTTTGGGATGTATTGTTATTTGTTACTAGGAGGGCTTATAGCACACAACTCACCCTAAGCAAATGAGTTCTAAATACTTGGATTACAAAGGGCTATAAATTTAAATGTACTCAATTTGTCTTTATTCGGGCTTACCTTTCTTTGCAGATGGCTTTCCACCCTGACTTGTTGCTGCCACCCGATTCTTTGATGGAGATTAAAAAAACTCTGAATGAATTGATGTTTTGGAACCTCCAGTTGCAGACCCAAGAGTGGGAGCAGGGCCCTATGCATCCAGGTCAGTCCTGTGGACTGGCTAACAGCAGGTGAGTTGCTTGAGTTTGAGGGAAGGCAGAGCGCTATGGTGTCAAGAAAATGGTTTGGGGCACATAATAGACTTGGATACAAATTCCAGCTCTACCACTTACTAGTGGAGGGACTTCAGTCCTTGCACAGTTCTCTTTGTCATTATTTTCTCTTTTTGAATGGGTAATACTTTTTACAAGCTTGACAAAATTTTGAATGTAAAAATGTATGGACTTAGAATCTTATTCTCTCCTTTCTCCCTATCCGTTTGCTTGCCCCTTCCCTGATTCCTGTAGGCAAGCACTATTATTAGATTCTTATTGTTATTTGTGGTGTTTTTTAGTGGAAATATAAGCAACTATGAATATATGTTACTGATTTTCTTCCTTTCTTACCCACAAGACATCATATTACAGTTGGCCCTTGAACAATGTGGGGGTTAGAGGTGCTGACCCCTGTGCAGTCAAAAATCTGCATATAACTTTTGATTCCTCAAAAACTTAACTAGTAATAGTTTACTGTTGATTAGAAACCAATAAAATAAACAGTTGATTAGCACATATTTTGTATTTTATGTGTATTATCTGCTGTATTCTTCAAATAAAGTAAGCTAAAGAAGAGAAAATGTTATTAAGAAATCACAAGGAAGAGAAAATACATTTAAGTGTGTATTTTAAGAGAGTCCTCTGAAAGTTATTATTGTGTTTACTCCCAGCTGGTGGTTGAGAGTATGGAATCTGGAGTTAGACAGTCCTGTGTTGGAATCCTAGCTTTGCCATTTGCTAGACATGCCATGTTAGGCCAGTCAGTTATTCTCCCTGAACTTTGGTTTCCACTAAGTATAAAATGCCTATGTCCTCAGGTGGTTATGAGGATTAAATGAGGCAATGGATATAAAGTGCACAGTACAACACTCAATAATAGCTGTTACATTAGAAAGTTTCAAGTCTTTCAATCTTTTTGTTACTTAGTAGGTGCTCAGTAAATATTGATTGAACACTGTAGGGACACCATTGATATTATCATTTGATTCATTCCATGTCTGCTTCATGAGGATAAGTCTCTTTCTCTAATCTCAAGATTAAATGTATTTTTAAATTAGCAAATTAATTTTCTTCTAGACATTGGATTGTGCAATAGATTTTATTCCCCCTTTCAACTTAGCTGCTAGGAAGTTCAGAGTCAAGTTTGTTATTCTCTAGCGACTATCCAGACCATTGGGTGGTTGTATTGTAAACCAGTGTTTCTTAAACTTGGCTGAATAGTAGAATCGCCTGGGGCACTTAAAAAATGCCTCATAGTCAGGTCACACCCTGTACCAATTAAGTCAGGATCTCTGGGAATGGGCCTCAGGTATCAGTGCTTTTTTAAAGCTCCTCAGGGGATTCTAACACAGAGACAAGGTTGAGAATGGGTATTGTAAACTAACCTTATGGGGTGCTTGGGTGGCTCAGTGGGTTAAGCCTCTGCCTTTGGCTCAGGTCATGATCTCAGGGTCCTGGGATCGAGCCCCACATCCGGCTGCCTGCTCAGCAGGGAGCCTGCTTCCTCTTCTCTCTCTCTCTGCCTGCCTCTCTGCCTACTTGTAATCTCTCTTTCTGTCAAACAAATAAATAAAAAATCTTAAAAAAAATAAACTAACCTTATACCTAGCTTTATCTCATTTTTTTCTATCCTGAGTTTTCTTTCATGGTAATAAATATTTATCTTATGCTTTTCATTTATCCCTTCATTTTCCACATGGAAATTAATACATGATTTTTTATGAGTCATCCACATGGTGGTTGGCAATAAGGAGGTAGAAAGAATGGAGAAGGAAATCCGGTCTCACTCTGGAGAAAAATTCATTTATTCATTTATGCACACATCATTTATCCATATTCGGCAAATATTTATGAAGTGCTTTGGGCTCAGCACCATGTTTGGGGGATGAGAACATGGAGCTCTATGTTTAGTGAACATAACGTCTGAGAGAGATTCTTCCTAGTGATGTTTTTTTAGGCATATGGTAATTTCAGGTTCTCTAGTAGGAACAGTATTTCTGACATTTCTTTTGCCCTCCAGGGAGGATCTTGGCATTTACTCAGAGAAACATCCTAGCATCCGTAGCAGGGTGTGGTAAAGAACCTAGAAATGTTGTCAGTCACTAGAAGGTGTCTTGGCCCTAGGAAAGCCAAGTATTTGTATGATGAGGCATAGAGTGGATTTTGGCTTATGTCTTTCATCACTGGGCCAAGTCCTTTGTCAGATGAAAAGGTAGCAGCTGAGAGCGTTAGCAGAAACAATCACAGGCCTAAGCTCCCTGTAAGAGCAGCAGGCTCAGTTGAGGAGGGCGGCAGTCTGGGTGTGGGCTGATGACAGCGACAGTGATCCTCATCAACACAGACTCACCATGCCCGGGGCCCTCCTTCCTGTGATGCCGGTCAAGATGCATCCTGGCTGTGTGCAGACCCGGGGGACGGATCGTCCAGTGGCAGCTGTACCTGCTCTGTGGTCGGCGGAGGAGGTCAAGCAAAACGAAGAGGCACCCTCAGGACCCCAGTGACGGGGTTATCGGGAGGCTCCCTAGCTGAGAAGAGCCCTTTACAGAACAAAGACAAGTGAGGTGGCAGAAGCTGTGCCTGAAAGTATTCAAAGACGAAGTCTAGCTTCCCAGTATCATGTCATCAGAAGCGTGCAGATCCTGGGCTGTAGGGCTGCGTTTGTTCAATAGGCAGAAGCAAGGCTTCATGAAACATCTTGAAATTACTGCCGAATTCTGGGCTGCGGACAGTTTGGCTTTCTTCTCCAGAGGTGGACTCCTCTGCGCGGGGTAGAATCAAGCCAGCAGCAGCGGCCACACCTGAGCTGGGGCGGCCCTCGCAGCACGCGGCCCTGCCAAGGTGGGAAAATCTGAGACACTCCTGGCGAGTGCAAATATGTGGGAGAAAATTGAATAGAATTCCCCCTGGGTCCCTCCAGGAGGCATGCTTCCTCCCTCCTTCTCCATTTTGTTCTCATTTTCAGTTCTTCTGTGTCCAGCTAAAGCCTTTAGGTTGTTAAAAATGAAATTAGAACTGAAAGGGGAAGGGGGAGCAGTTGTAGCCAAAGATGACACTGAAAAAGGCAGCAGTTGGTGGCAGTGCCAGGTTTCCCCGACCGGAGTCGGAATCCTCCCAATAAATAAGCAGAAAGTCATCAACATCTCTGGTGCCTACAGGTCTGTTGGAGTAAAGCAGAGATGCAGGGCCACTTTGTGTCCTTGAGTTTCTAGCACAGGGTGCCACTCAGACCCCAGAGACATCCCAGCCTCCCTCCCTTGAACTCCTCCTCCCTTTTCTGTCCCTCACAAGGGAGAGGACTCTACAGCCCCCTGTAACCCATGTAATGTGAACACCCCTCCTCAATTCCGGAAGGATTCATGTCCTTTGGAGGAGCAGGTTTTAAAGCCAAAAGGATTTTCATGAGGTGTGAAAGCACAGATAATGACACCAGAGCCTGGCCACTTGGTGGAGGCCGTTGCAGCCCAGACACGTTGGCCAATGGGGCAGGGCTCTCTCTGCATCCTAAGTGAATCAAGTGGCCTCAGAGGGATGAGGACCAGAGTGTATGCTCAGGTTCTCCTCACCAAAAACCAAGCTCTGCACGTTGAGGCCCCGACTGAAACCTCTGAAACCTGTGGCGAGACTTTGGATCAAGGCAGCATTTTCTTTCAAGGGTGTCTGGCCCTCTCAACCAGGCTCTGCCAAAAAGCCACTTGAGCGCTCACTTGAATGCTGACGTAAGGAGAAGTGATTACGACTAGAAACTTGAACTTGGAATGGGGTCTCTTTGGATTTGGGGTACTTCTAGTGTGGATTGCTAGGTAAAATAGGCTTTCCCAGCCACATGGGCAGCCTCACCATGGAGTGGGAAGAGCATGTCACTGGAAGGTATGAATTGTAGCTCCGTCAGTCACCACTGTGCACCTTGGGGCAACTCAGCATCGCAGAGCCTCTCATGATGGTCTCAGCCTAGCCACCTCAAGAAATTATATGTCATCAAGTGTGTTATTAATTTGGTGTCTTTTTTTTTTGTAGTTTATGTAGACAGGAAGTGGAGTTGTGCTAAAAAGAAACTCAGCAAAGCCAAAACATGTATACACACAAGACCCCTTGGCATCTCTCAGTTGAGTTTCACTTGTCAGAAAGTGCTGCTAGAGGACAGCTTGATTTTCCTTTATGCAGCTTGTCTGCAAATGGCACTTGAACTAAAATATTCCCTTTCATCTTTATGACAGAAATATGATTCAGTAATTCTTTGTGAAAATGTAGATGATACGCTGCCGTAGTTACAGTGAGTTAGGTTTAAGTGGCAAATGCCGACTGATAAAGACTTAATTAAAGACACAATAGCAGTGGGAGGTCATTATAGTAATTACAGTCCCGGCTTTATTGTTGGGGCCCAGTACGGAATTGTAGCAGCACATCATCACTACATAGTGTCTTGCTTTGATGAGGCAGTGAGCCAATTCAGTGTACTTAGACTTTCATTTACCATGGCAGTGGTGCTTTCTGCAAATGCCCTGGTTCCACTTTAGTTTAGTGTAGACTTTGTGCCTCATTTAAAACATGTGATAAAATAAATCAGTAATCTCATATGGGGGTGTTCTGTTTCATCTTTTTCTGGACACATATTAGGCTGGCCCCAGAGGTATGTGAAGGATTGCCAAGGCGCCCTGGAACTTCTTTAAGACAGCACATCACTAAGCCTTATCTTGGGGGATTCTGAGACTTCGGAGAGCAAAGATGTGAGGCCTGGGAGGGGCAACTCTGCGTGGTGCAGTGCGAAGGCCTGGCATGGCCTGACTTTGGCGTGGTTGTAGATAGGTAAACCTGTTGTCTCCCATTTCTGAGTAAGGAAGCAGAGCTCTCAGCTCCCCGTGTGGCTCTCTGCCTCCACTTCTCTTCAGGGTGCTCTTATATCACGTTGAGGGCACTGCTCCAGGCCAGATCACAGGCAGAGTGCTTTTGTGCATTTGAGGACAAAACTCTCTCCAGACCTGCAGGAAAGGAGCAGAGTCTTGAACTGGGTTTCTTGGAACTTAGGTTGGAATGTTGGTATCAAAGGACAAGAGTCACCAGCAGTTTGCCAGTGGGGTTAAGAATATTGTCAGCATTATTTCTGAGTTATCTCTGACTGAATAACGTAATTGGTAGGTTAAGCATGAAGGTCCATCAAAATGGCCATCTTCTCAGAAAGTATAGTGAGGGTTGCCAGTGGCTGGGGGGAGGGAGAAATGGGGAATTATTGTTTAATGTACACAGAGTTTCCATTTGGGAAGATGAAAATGTTCTGGGGATGGGTCGGGGTGATGGTTGCACAACAATGTGAATGTACTTAGTGCCACTGAACTGTATAGTTTAAAATGATTCAGATGGTAAATGTTATGTGTATTTGAGCACAATTGTAGAAAATGCCAGTCTTCTGCCCGTCAAAAGTCTTGAACAAGTAGGTAGGTTTGTAGATCATTAGGCATTCTGTTCACCCGTTCAAGTACTGGTGATACATACTCCATGAGTATGATTTTAGGGTATCCAGGAGATATACCGCAGAATATCTTCCCCACCATCCTGTTGCTGATGCTGGAAATTGTCCCAGTAGCAATTAATTCCTTTGGGTTACTTCAAAAGGTATGGATACCTTTAAGATGAACAACAGTATGGCTAAGAACAGGTTCCTTTACCCTCTTGTAAGAGTCCGAGGCCATCAGGGCTTAGATGAAATTAAATGGGAACCCCATATGGCCTCCTTAGGTCCTGGATCTTGACACTTCTTGGGCTTCTTGGCTGGCTCCTGACTTTGTTGGTTAAGACCTTGACTGTTGGCTGTTCCATGTAGCTCTTCACCATTCCCAGTCTATTGGATGGAACTGTTTGGCTTTGCCTGATTTTCTTATCAGTTGCCTCAGGGACCAAGTTTTATATGTGACTACATCTTTTCTGGGATCTATCTCTGGCAAGTCCTAGGCTTGGGTTTTTATCACATTTTACCAGGGTTCAGGGTCTTGGTTTAAAATGCCAATAATCCTTGTGGCGCCCAGGTGGCTCAGTCAGTTACATCGGGCTCCCTGCTCAGTGGGGAGGCTGCTTCTCCCTTCCCCTCTGCTGCCCCCCCTGCTGTTCGCGTGCACGCTCTCTCTCTCTCAAATAAATAAATAATATATTTTTTAAAATGCCAGTAATCCTCAAAGGAGTAGCCCCTGTGCCTTGAACCCTATAAGAGATTAAATTCCAGTGGGGAAAATACTGGACCTTTTGGTGAAAGTGGAAGTAGCACGGTTGGTGGGGGAGAGAAATATTCAATAATTGGGGACATCAACACTCTACTCTTAGCAGTTGATATAATCAGTAGATAGAAGACAGATATCTTGAGCAAACCATCAAACAATAGGATCTAATTAACGTTTATAAAACATTTAACCCCAAAATAGCAGAATACACATTCTTTTCAAGTACCCATTGAACACTCACAAAAGTAGGCTATATCCTAGATCATAAAGCAAATTTTACCAAATTTAAAAGAATTGGAATTGTATAGAGTATATTCTCAGATCATAATAGAATAAAACCAGAAACCAATAACAGAAAGATAATAGGAAAATCTCCAAACACTTGGAAATTAAACAATACAATCCTAAATAATCCATGAGTCAAAAAGGAAAACTTACAGGGAATTTTTAAATTTTTTATTTATTTTTTAAAAAAGGTTTTATTTATTTATTTGTCAGAGAGAGAGAGAGAGAGAGAGAGAGAGAGCAAGCACAAGCAGGGAAGAGGGGCAGAGGGAGAAACAGACTTCCCGCTGAGCAAGGAGCCTGACGTGGGACTCAATCCCAGGACACTGGGATCATGAACTGAGCTGAAGGCAGATGCTTAATTGACTGAGCCACCCAGGTGACCCTCAAAGGGAATTTTTTAGAAGATTTATTTATTTATTTGAGAGAGAGAGAGAGAGAGAGAGATGGAGCGAGTGTGTCAGGGGAAGGGGCAGAGGGAGCGGGAGAGAGAGAATCTCAAGCAGACTCCATGCTGAGCATGGAGCCCGGTGCTGGGCTTGATCCCATGACCCCAAGATCACAATCTGAGCCAAAACCAAGAGTTGGATGCACAATGACTGTGCCACCCAGGCACCCCTCAAAGGGAATTTTTAAAAAGTATATGGAAGTGAAAAAAGAATGAAAATAATACATATCAATATTTGTGGGAGGCAATGCTGAGAGGGAAATTTATTATACTAAATGCTTACATTAGAAAAGAGGAAAGATCTAAAAGCAATGGTCAAAATTTCTGTCTCAGGAACTAGAAAAAGAAGAGCAAAATAAACTCAAAGCAAAGAGAAGGAAAGAAATAGTAAAGAGCAGAGATCAATGAAATTAAAAACAGGAAAACAATGGAGAAAATTTGAGACTCTGGACTCCAGGAAACAAACTGAGGGTTTCAGAAGGAAGGGGGTTGGGGGATGAGGTAGCTGGGTGATGGGTATTAAGGAGGGCATGTGCTGTAATGAGCACTGGGTATTATATGCAAATAATGAATAGTTGAACACTACATCAAAAACTAATGATGTACTATGTATTGGCTAACTGAACATAATAAAAATAAATAAATAAAATATGACAGAAACCTCCCCCCAAAAGTTAGTCAAAAGAAATCAATGAAATTGGTATCTCTATAGCAAAATTGACAAAGATGAAGAAAGAAAAAAATGCATAAATCACGAATATCAGGAATGGAACAGGGATATCAGAACAGATCCTGTAGCTATTAAAAGGATAAAGGGGAATATTATAAACAACTTCATGCTCAGAAATTGCAAACTTAGAAGAAATTGACCAATTCCTCAAAAACCAGAAGCTGCCAAAACTTAGCCAAGATTAAATAAATGACTAACCTAAATGGTCCTATAACTATTTAAAAATTGAGTTAATAATTAAATAGCTACCTGAACAGAAATTTACAGGATGAAATGGTTTTATTGGGAGAATTTTATCAAACATTCAAAGAAGAATTAACACCAACTTACATAATATCTTGCAGAAAATATAGTTCATTTTATAAGGTGAGTATTACCCTGGTTCTGAAACCAGGCAAAGACAGTGCACACACACAAAAAACTACAGACCAAAACCTCTCATGAAATTATATGCAAAAGTCTCCAATAACATTTTAGCAAATCAACTCTAACACTGTATAAAAAGAATAATAGACCATGAGCAAGTGGTCTCCAGGTATGCAAGGCTGATTGAGTATTTGAAAATGAACCAATGTAATCCACCAGTCCAACATCATATGATAATATGAATTGAGGCAGAAGAAACATTTGACAAAATTCTATTTATAATAAAAAAAAACTTTCAGTATATTAGGATCAGTCATGTACTTTCTCAAACTATTAAAAAAACTATAGCTAACATCATTCTTAATGGTGAAGGACTGAATGCTTTTATGGTAAGATTGGGAACAAGACAAAGATGTCTGCTCTCTTTACTTTTATTAAGTATAGTACTGGGAGTTCTAGCTAGTGTGATAAAGCAAGAACAAGAAATAAAAAGGGTACAGACTGGAAAAGAAGAGATGCAACTGTTTTTATTTGCAGGCAACATGATTGTCTACACAGAAAATCTTAAAGAATCTATTTAAAAAAAACCCTTCTAGAACTAAGCAAGCTCAATAAAGTTGAAGGATACAAAATCAATACACAAAAATCAACTGCATTTTTTTATACTGACAATGAACCAAAATAAAAATATAATACTATTTACAATTGTTGCAAAAAAGTACTTATGTATAAATTTAACAAAATGTGCAGCATCTGTATGCTGAAAATTACAAAAAGCTGATGAAAGAAATGAAAGAAGCTCTAAATATTTGCAGAGACATAATGTAGATTGGAGAACTCAACACAATAAGGATGTCAATTCTCTCTAAATTGATCTATAGGCTTAATGTAATTCTTACCAAATCTCAGCAGTTTTTTGCAGACACAGAAAAGCTTGTGCTAAAATTCATAGGGAAAAGGAAAGGCTCTATAATAGCCAGAACAAATTTGAAAAAGAAGAATAAAGTAGGAGAAATTATTCTTCCTGATGTTAAGGCTCATTATGCAGCTACAATAATCAGGATAGTTTGGTATTTACAGAGGTACAGACACACAAATCAATAGAACAGAATAGAGAACCCAGAAATAAATCCACATAAATGTGCTCAATTAATTATTGACAAAGGAGCCAAAGCATTTCAGTGGAGGAGGGATAGCCTTTTCAATAAATGGTTCTGGGGCAACTGGATAGGCAAACACTGGCCATTGACCTAAACCTGACACCTAATACATTAATCAACTCAAAATGAATTATGGACTTAAATGTGAGACATAAAACTATAAAACTTCTAGAAAAATAGGAGGAAGTCTTTGTGACCTTGAACTAAGCAAAGAGCTCCTAGATTTGATATCATCAAAGTCCATATAAGGGAATATTTGACCTTATTAAAATTAAAAATTTTTATTTGTGAAGCACTCTGTTAAGAGGGGTGAAAAAGGTCAACCATGAGAGACTGTGGACTCCAAGAAACAAATGGAGGGTTACATAAGAGAGGGGGGAGAGGGGATGGGGTAACCGGGGATTGGGTATGAAAGTAGGCACGTGTTGTGATGAGCACTGATCGTTATACACAACTAATGAATCATTGAACACTGCATCAAAAACAAATGATGTACTATATGTTGACTAACTGAACATAACAATAATAAAATAAAGAAAAAGACAAATTACAGAAAGTTACAGACTGGGAGAAAACAGTTGCAACTCACATATCTGAACATACAAAGTACTTTCAAAACTCAATATTAAAAAGAAACAAACAATCCAGTTAGAAAATGAGAAAATGACATGAACAGACATTTCTGAAGAGAATACACAGATGACAAATGCATGAAAAACTGTTCAAGTTCAATATCATTAGGCATTAGAGGTGCCAATTAAAACCATGAGATATCACTACATACCTTTCAAAATGGCTAAAATAAAAAATAGTGATAACACCAAATGCTGGCAAGATTGTGGAGAAACTAGATCACTCATATGTTGTTGGTGATAATATAAGATTATACAACCACTCTAGAAATTAATTTGACAGTTTCTGAGAAACTGAACATGCAGGGGCACCTGGGTGGCTCAATTGGTTAAGCATCCAACTCTTGATTTAGGCTCAGGTCATGATCTCAGGGTTGTGAGATTGAGCCTTGTGTCAAGCTCCCCGCTGGGCTTGGAGCCAACTTAAGATTCTCTCTCTGCTTTTCTCTCTTCCCATCCCCTGTCCATCTCTAAAAACAAAAATGCCCCCCAAACTCCCTAAATATGCAATTACCACACCACCTATTAATTGTGTTCTTGGGTTTTTGTTCCAGAGAAATGAAAACTATGTTCACTCAGAAACTTGTGAAGGAATGTTCATAGCAACTTTATTAATAGCCCCAAATGGGAACTCCACAAATTCCTTTTAGTGGGTGAATGGTTAAACACACTGTGGTACATCCATACCATGGAATACTACTCAGTGATAAAAAGGAATGAGCTATTGAGACACACACAACTTGGATAAACCTAAAGGAAATTATGCTGAGTATGAAAAAAATAGCCAATTCCCAAAGGACACATATTACATGATTCAATTATAAAGCATTTGTGAAAAGCAATCACAGGGATGGAACAGTTGCCGGAAGTTAGGGATGTCCAGATAGAGGGAAGAAGGGGATGTATGTAGCTATAAAAGGGTAGGGAACACAAAGGAGCTTTGTGGTGATGGAATCGTTCTGGCTCTTGATCGTGATAGTGGTTACATGAAGCTGGGCATGTAATAAAATTGTACAGGGCAGCACACACACGTACATACACACGAATGTTGAAATCTGAATAAGCACTATGGCTTGTATCATGTCAGTTTCCTGGTTTAACTATTGCACTATGGGGCAATAGTTATGTAAGATGCTAACATATGGGAAGGGTAGGTGAAGGGTGCATAGGACTGGCTTGTATATTTCTTTGTGATTTCCTGTGAATATATAGTCATCACAAAATAAAAAGTAAAAAAAAAAATGCCAATAATCCTCAAAGGGATGACTTCTAAGGCCCAGATGGGAAAGTATAGATTTTTGGGTGAGGGACAGAACTCTGATGGTAGGTGGGGGAGAGAATATTGAATAGGAGGAAGGAGAGCAAAAAGATTTCCAAAGAGAAATTACAGTATTTCTCATTTACTTCTGGGGCCAGGACCTGCCAGGACATTGTATTGAAATAGTTTCTGACTTGGGGGGCGCCTGAGTTGCACAGTCAGGTGAGCATCCAGCTCTTGATTTCAGCTCAGGTTGTGATCTCAGGGTGGTAAGATCAAGCCCTGTGTTGGGACTTAAGACAGCTTAAGACTTCAAGACTCTCTCTCTCTCTCTCTGCCCCTGCCTTTAAAATAAATAAATAAATCTTAAAAAAAAAAGAGTTTCTGAGTTGCAGTTGTGGGAACAGAGTTTTAAAAGACATGGGACATGTTTTAAAATTTTATTTATCTAAAAATTATTTTTGAACAATTAAAAATACAGAAAAATAAAAAGAAGAAAATTAAAGTCTATTCATATTCTCAGTATCCAGAATTATCCATTATCAACAGATGGCTTATTTCTTTCCAGTCTTTTTTTTTTCCTCTTCATTTTAAAGAAAAATCACTCTATTGTTTTCCATGAAATTACATTTTTTGGGGAGAAGGAAGGCGATGTGCAGGAGAGATGGGAGGAAAGGAAGCAATAACAAAAGCCAAGATTCCTATTCTATCATCTTTTTTTTTCTTATTTACTTTGATCCCTTCTTTTCTGACTGAGAAAGTTAGGCTGACTTACTTGAGCTCTCAAAGAACTCTTTAACTGAACTTATTCATGGGGTTTACTGGTTTACTGTTAAGGAGCAGATGCCCATGGCACAAAACTCAGACAATAACTGAGTTTGGAAGCTCAATAAAGACAGATAATTTTGCATGCCTATAGTATGTAGAAATAGTTAACCACTAGAGAGTGTGGAAATTGTTCATTATAAGCATAGGCTGGGAGGTTAATTTGCTGTTTTCTTACTGGTTATCCAGGTTGCTTCCACTCTGGTAATTTAATTTTTAATTCCAATAAAGTGAATTTAGAAATCTCAACTCTTACTGGATATGTGAATTGTTAGTATCTAAAAATAAGGAAGAAAATACATGTTCTTCATGTGACATACATTCCACCTACAGCTGGAACATCTGTATGCTTGGAACAAAAGGTTTGAGAGCAGAAGTTTGATCTTCTCAGCCTTTCCATTTTGGCTTTATTGGAAATTGATTTGTTATCTGTGATTAAGATACCAAATAGTTATCTTGGAAAAAATGATGGAATTCTGGAAAGTGTTCCTTAGAAAGGGTAGGTGCTGGAAGGGAGATGGGTGGGGGTGGTGGGGTAATTGGGCGATGGGCATTAAAGAGGGCACATGATGTGATGAGCACTGGGTGTTATATGCAACTGATAAATTATTGAATGCTACATCTGAAACTAATGATTTAAATAAAAAAAGAAGAAAAGAAAAGGAGGAATGGGGAGAACTATGGATATACGGGGAATTTGAAAGGCCAAGAGCACAGGATTGCAAATGCGAGCTTGACCTACAAGGTGGTACAGAGGCATAACTTGTGAATTGCAAATGGGCCTTCTGGCAGAGTGATATGGAATATATCTGTATGGAGTAAATATATATAAATTTTATATAAATATATAAAAATATATCTGGTGGAGTAAATATGGAATGTTTAAGACTGAGAAAAAGGGTCTGAACACAGAGGGGACTGGTGCATTTTTTGGGAACAGCTTTACTAAGATTCACATACCATACAATTCACGCATTTACAGTGTACAATCTACTTTATTCACAGAGTTGTGCAAACATGATCACAGTCAATTTTAGAACACTCTTAGTACCCCAAAAAGAACCTCCATACTTAACCCATGGCTCCCCAGATCTAGGAAACCACTAATCAACTTTTTGTCCCTATAGATTTGCATTTTCTGAACATTTCATACAAATATTTCATGTAGTATTTGCTCTTTTGTCATTGGCTTCTTTTATTTAGCATAATGTTATCAAGATTTATCCATCTTGTAGCATGTATCAGTACTTCTTTTTTTAATATTCCATTTGATATTTCACTACACAGGTATACTATATTGTGTTTATCCATTCATTAATTGATGGACATTTAGGTTGTTTCCACCTTTGGGCTATTATGAATAATACTGCTGTAAACATTCGTGTGCAAGTTTTTGTGTGGACATATATTTTCATCTCTCTTGGGAAGAAAGTAGGAGTAGAATTACTGGGTCATAGGGTAACTATATGCTTAACTGACAGACTGTTTTAGAAAGTGCACCATTTTGTATTCCCTCCAGCACTGGATGAAGGTTCTGAGTTTTCCATACCCTTGCCAATACTTGTTATTGTTCGTATTTTTTATTATAACCATCTTAGGTGTGAAGTGGTATCTCATTGTGATATTGATTTTCATTTTCTCAATGATTAATGATGTTCAGCATCTTTTCATGTGCTTATTAGCCATTTGCATAGCTTCTTTGGCAATATGTCAATCAGATCCTTTGCCAATTTTTAAATTGGGTTATTTGTCTTTTTGTTATTGAGTTGTGAGAGTTCTTTACATATCCTAGATTTAATCCTCTATCAGATACATGATTTGCAAATATTTTCTCTCATTCTGTGAATTGTCTTTTCATTTTCTTGATAGTGTCCTTTAATGCACAAAGCTTTTAATTTTTATGAGGCCCAATTTATCTTTTTTTCTTTTGTTGCTCATGCATTTGATGTCACATCTAAGAAACCACTGGCAAATCTGAGGTTGTGAAGATTTACCCCCATTTTCTTCTAAGGCTTTTATAGCTTTAGTACTTACATTTTGGTCTTTGATTCATTTAGAGTCATTTTGTGTACATGATGTGAGAGAAGGGTCCCACTTCATTCTTTTGCATGTGGCTATCTAGTTGTATCAGTGCCATTTGTCGATCTCTGGTGGATTTTTAATAAATTGTCCATCCTGCATTTCAACCCGTGCTTTACATACCTTGATAACTGAGTCCATCCACTTTTTAGGAAGGCAGAACTGCTTGTGGAAGAAATGTGCTGGGTCTGCAGAGGGAGTCGTCTAACCTCTGTGGAACTTCAGGTGAGGCAGAAAGGCAAGACTACCTTGGCAGCCACTGAGGTGACCTGAAGGCTGGTTAAGGATCCAAAGATCCTGGCCAGCTCCTTGGAATGCTCCTGCTCTCGTGAGGAGATGCCACCTGTGTACTGGGTCTAGGCTGTGACCTGGAGGCCTAGCCTGGGGCCTGAGCTCCGGGCTTCCTCAGTGCAGCTACTTTAGACCCGTTTGAGCTTATTGGGTGTCTGTAGGGGAGCGTATACATTTTAGAACTAGCAGCTCTGACACAGACACTTGATCTCCTCCCAGATTTACATGTTTCTTACTCTTTCTATTTTCTTTTCTTTTTTTTTTAATTTTATTTATTTGATAGGGAGAGAGACATCACAAGTAGGCAGAGACGCAGGCAGAAAGAGAGAAGAGGAAGCAGGCTCCCTGCTGAGCAGGGGACCTGATATGGGGCTCGATCCCAGGACTCTGCGATCATGACCTGAGCTGAAGGCAGAGGCTTTAATCCACTGAGCCACCCAGGTGCCCCTCTATTTTCTTGAATAAGGTCCATGATCAAGGTGTCAGCGGTGTTGTTTCTCCTGAGGCCTCTGTCCTGGGCTTTCAGATGGCTACCTTGTTGCTGTGTCTTCACATGGTCATTTCTTTTTTTTTTTAATTTTATTTTTATTCTTTGCCCAAGGGGTACAGGTCTATGAATCATCAGGCTTACATCTTTCACAGCATTCACCAAAGCACAAATCCTCCCCAATGTCCATAACCCATCCACCCTATCCCTACCCTCCCACCCCCCCCCACATGGTCATTTCTTTATGTGCATGCATCCCTGGCGTCCTCTCCTCTTCTGATAAGGACATCAATCATATTAGATGAGGGTCCACCTATGACTTCATTTAACTTAAAAACATGTTTGTAATGTGTTGTTTCTAAAGCATTGTGATGTGAACAATGAACTGAATATAAAAATATAAATTTTTAGGGCGCCTGGGTGGCTCAGTGGGTTAGAGCCGCTGCCTTCGGCTCAGGTCATGATCTCAGGGTCCTGGGATCGAGGCCCACATCGGGCTCTCTGCTCGGCAGGGAGCCTGCTTCCTCCTCTCTCCTCTCTCTCTGTCTGCCTCTCTGCCTACTTGTAATCTCTCTCTCTGTGTCAAATGAATAAATAAAAAAAAAAAATCTTAAAAAAAAAATATAAATTTTTATTGAAGATTTGTTTGAATTTTAAAAAGAATCTCCAAAGCAGAGAGAATAGAAAAACCCACTTCCACGTATCTATCACCTTGCGTCAAAAAGTATCAGCTCATAAACACTCTGATTCCCATGGAATTAATCTGCAGCAGATTCCAGAGACCACATAATTTTATCTCTGGGCATTTAAAAAAATATTTTCCCAGTTTTATTGAGATGTTATTGACATAGAACATATGTAAGTTTATATAATATGATGATTTATACATTTGTACATTTATTGTTTATACCATATGATGATTGGTATGTGTATATAATATGAAAAGATTACCACAATAAGGTTGATGAACACCTCCATTTCCTTACATAATAATCATTTGTGTGTGCCTGGTGATAACTTTTAAGGCCCACTCCCTTAGCAATTTTCAAGTATATATTGCAATATTATTAATTATAGTCACCATGCTGTACCTAAGATCCCTAGAACTTATTTATCTTATATCAGGGAGTTGTACCTTTGACCAGCCTTACTGCCTTATTCTCTATCCCCACCCCACCCCAATCCCTGGCAACCAGCATTCTACTCTATTTCTTTGAGTTTGGATTTTTTTGAGTTTACATATGAATGAAAACATACAGTTATTTGTCTTTTCCTATCTAACTCATTTCACGTAGTATCATGTCTTCAGGGTTCATCCATATTGCTACCAAAAGGCAGGATTTCCTTCTTTTTTAATGGCTGGATAATATTCAATTGTATATAATACCACATTTTCCTTATCCATTCATCCATTGATGGACACTTAGGTTCCATGTCTTGGCTATTATGAATAATGGAACAATAAACGTAAGAGTGCAGATATCTGTTCAAGGTAATTTTCCTTCAGGTGTATACCCAGAAGAGGGATTACTGTATCATGTGGTAGTTCTGTGTTTAATTTTTTGAGGAACCTCCATACTGTTGTCCTCCTCTGATCTTGATTACTTATTTAACGGCCCTGTTTCCAAATACAGTCACATTGGGGGTTAGGGCTTAAACATGAAAATTTTGGGAGGGACACAATTCAGTTCATAAAAACGGTGGTGATGATGATAAGGATGATGATATACAAGGCAACATTTTTTAAGTCGTCACACATCCCAGACACTATTATAATTGTTATCTATGGATTATCTCATTTAATTTTCACAACAACCCATGAAACAGATACTATTATTAATATTATCTCCTTTTATAGAGGCATAAAAACTGCCCAAAGAAACACACCCATTGAATTATAGGGTTAAGATTTTGACTGTAAAGTCCAAGCTTTTATCTTCTAAATTATTCTGTCTTTAGACATCTGGAGGACTCATGTTATCCATGCATACAATGGAATAGTATTGTTTATGACCTCTTTTAGTCCTGATATTCCAGGTTTTATTTGACTACACTTTAGTATTTATTGAATAAACTACTTCTAAGGAAGGCCCAGTTTTTAGTGCTTTGGAAGATGATGACATGCAGCTGGTTTTACTCTAAAATTCCATCCCTGTGCCATTCCCTGGTCTCTTACATTATTGCTTATGGTCACATCTTTTGTTTGGATCCTTGTCTGCTTTTGGATGCTTGTGGCATACCCTCTTGCCTGGGTTTTCTTTTGGTTCCTTGAATTATCACACAAAATAGTTCCCCATGGATTTGAGTTCGCCTTTGTTTTCAACAGGGTTTCTCTGAACAGGGGATCTACCTTTGAATCCGAGTCCTTGCTCCCAGTGACTGTGTCTATTGCCACCTGTCTGCCTGTTATCTCTACCATTCACCTGCCATAGGCCTCAGATGGCCCCCTTCTTCTCAAATGGGGTGCTAGTTGCTGACCTGCTTTGCTCCAGGAAGCCTGTGCCATGTCTGGCCCCCCAGTTCTCCTGATTAGCCCATCCTGGGAGCTATATGGCATTTAAGAGATGAGGAAGATGGAGGCCAAACACTTGGCTTTAAACCCACAGTACCCTGGCTCATTAAAATAACGGCATTACATTTTTAACTTACAGCTTGTTGCAAGATTACATTTCAGGAGGTGTCCCAGTTGCCTGCCAGTTACTGCTTTTATGTCTTGGGATTTCTAGCCACCTTTTAGCACATGCTGGCATTTCAGATTCACTCGGTGCAATTAAAGAAATTGCATGAATGCTAGTTGCTCCTCTTCCCCCCCTCAGATAAATTGTAGAATTCAACTTGATTAAAACATTTATTAAGTGAGATTTAATAGATTCCAGTGATGCTTGTGTGTGTGTGTATGTGTGTGCACTCATTATCTATTTCTTCTATGTGTGCCAAGAATGGCCATGTGCATAGAGAATTGTTCATGGAACTTGCTTTATTCTGCAATTTACCAGCAATGTCAAATTAAGGGGTTTAATGGATTCCTACACAGAAATTCCTAGCGTGGTTGTATTAGCAGCAAGTTTCATTAAAAAGGGCTATTTTTCTCTACTGGGATTTTAGTAAAGAGACAATGTTTATTTTTTCAGTGGAAAATTGATTGTAACTAAGAGGATACTTGGCTTGAAAGTGGGGAATTATCATATCATATGATTAAATGAAAGCTTACCTTGTTATAAGGTAACTAGACATATCCCAGTAGAATTGAGACAATGTTTGATTAAGCCAGATTTTCCTACTTTATATTCAAGGAACAAATTAAAGAATAATTGAGATCCTTTTCAGATCTTTTATAAGCTGCATATATAAAGCTTCAGCTCCAGGTGGCAAAGCAATTAGCTGATGAATAAAATCAACCCCACTGTCATTCGTCAGATGTTTAAATTCTATAAACCAGATAAATTAATGTGTTCCTTAAGCCAAATAAACGGTCATGCTCTCCATGTTACCACTCAATTCCCTGGGGAAAGGCTGGACGCATGTTCATAGAATGGCTAGGATCTGCTTAATCAGAAAGGTTGAAATTAAGTTGCCCATTTGATTTTCTGAAATAAATGTCCATCTGGCACCAAACCTATTTTCCAAGCGAAGTTGTTAGACATGATGGTTTGGCTTGTTTAGTAAACTAAAGATAGGCTGGACCTGGCGTTGCAGTCTTTGGCTAAATGGTTAAAGATCTGTTTCTCTGTACTTGGCATTGAAATTATTTATAAGCAATTGAAAGTGCTCTGGTTTCATTTATTCCTTGCTCCCAAGTATTAATGCAGAGAATTAGAATCTCTGCTGCCTTTGTGCATCCTGATTTATTTCTTGGAGATGAATTTCCTGAATAAATAGAACTTATTGCCATTGAATGATGACATGGTGGGTTTTTCTGACATTGATGTCTAGATAAGGTAGACCTAAGGCCCAGAGGGCATTATTTTATTAGCTGGTAACTAACTTTGGTTGCTCAGTGCTGCCATTTTCTTTATAAGTATTGCTTTCAGGCCCTGCTCATTGATGTTTTACTCTTTGACACCTTGTTTGTTTTGTGTGGTGTCAATACCTTGATCACTGTGGATGCTACCCAAAGTGTGGTCCTGTGACCAGCAGCATCAGAGTCACCTGGGAGCTTGTTGGAAATGCAGACTTTCAAGTCCCCCCAACCTATTCAATCATAATTTGCATGTTTTTCAGGTTTATGAGACATTAAAGTTTGAGAAGCACTGGTATCACCTCTTCGTATGGCCAGGGTTGGAGTTAAGAAGTAAAAACATGTAGCCAATGGGAATATCTACTTGGTCAATTTTCTGAATCTTAAAGTCTCTGTTCTTTTTAATATTTTATTCCCAGTAGCTGCTGGCACTTAAAAAAGAGGTTAACAAAAAAGAAGAGCTAGAATTAATTTATTATAATATTGATTATTGGAGTCCAGTATTCTTCAGGAAGTGTAACAAAAATTGGCAATTATTTATAGAAATTGAATTTAGATCTTGCAGTCATTACCAAGAGAGCTCTAGATGAATTTTCTTGTTGAACAGCCAGCTAGCTATCTATTAAGTGCAAAATATTGGTCCCAATATGGCATAGTAGAGAAACAACTGGATTGGATGCTCAGGCACCAACTTATCATCTAGTTATGGGCAAGCGGTTTCACTTTGAGCTTGATTTCCTTGTCTGAAAATGAGGGATGTGGAAGCAGACAATTCTAGGGTCTCTTTAAGGTTTGGATGTTTATGGTTTGGTGTGACTGTGTGGGAACCTGAGTAAGACGTTTTGAATACATTAAGTGAGGATTATTCCAGTGGCTGGAAACCAACCCTACACATAGGTTCTCCTGATGGTGTTTGAGTAGTATCATCCCTCACATTCATTTTATAGCAGTTTAGAAATTATTCAAGTACATGGGCTCCTAAGGATGAAGAGGCAGATCTCTGAGTGTGATGTAACAGTGTGTGTGTGTGTGTGTGTGTGTGTGTGCCCGCGCTCATGCGCATGTGTGTGTGTGTGTACACATTTGCAGCTTATAGTGGTTATGTGAATATTCATGTTGCTCAGAGACTGGAGGGAATGAAGCAGCATAAATATGTTTTAATGCAAGGAAGAATATGAAACTCATGAATAGCAGAATGAAGCAAAACTGAACACAATCTTTGCTGTAAAAAGGAAAATTTGATATTTTCCCAACCCCTGGTGTGTTGTGTACTGTTATTATTATTATTATTATTTTAACCACAATCTGTCTTCTCTCTCTCTTCCTTCCTCAACATGTTTTATTTTGGTTTTCATTTTTCATTTGGAGGCTTACTTTGGGTTGTATGTGTATGCTGCAGAAGTTGGGGTGATTATCTTTTGTTGAAAGGAGGCATTGCTTCAAGATTTGAGAAAGTGTGAAGTTGTTTGGTTTCTTGTGTTCTCTTACATTTGGCCAGCAGTCTTGTCCAAAGGCTCTGTGGGGGAAGAGATGACCCATGAGGCTCCTTCTCGTCAGGGAATTGATTTGCTTACTGATTCATTTGAAGTCTCCTTTCTTACTTTCTTCTTTCTTAACACAAAACAGGATTAATTGCCTACTATGTGCTTAAAACTGGAGATGTAAAGAGGAATAAGATGCTGTCCCAACCCTTAAGGGCTCATATCTAGTACAAGAACGCATGGTCTGTAATTTCCATCTCCACTGATAGCTCTCACTCTGAATTTTATTGTAATGTGAGCATATAAGAAAAGTCATAATGGTTATTTGAGAGCAATTTCATTTTCTGGTTACATAGTATTTACTCAAACTCGTGCTCGGGTGTGTGTGTGTGTGTGTGTGTGTGTGTGTGTGTGTGTGTGTGTGCGTGCGCGCACGCGCACGCTGCAGGCTTTGAGTAACAGCTTAAGTGATATTCATAAAGCAGATTTCTGGTCTCCAGAGAAAGGCAGTTCTCAGTGCAAAGTATGATGTGTTCAGGTAAGTGAGTTTATGTCTTAAATTGAATATGTTAAAATACATCCAGGGATCTTTAAGGCGTCTGCCTTACTGGGAATCTTCTGGCTCTTAAAATTGATCTTTACATTTTCTCTGTGTTTTGATTCTGGAGAGAACAATTTTCTTTCTAAAGTTTTATAGGCATGAGGCTGTGCTTTGTGGATGCAAAGGTGTGCCAATTCTAGGGGAATTGTTCTCAGACTTCAAAGGGCAAAAATACCATCAGGAGGACTTGTTCACAAAGCTGATTCCCACCCTGATTTCTTTGCACCTCAAGTTCTGATATGGTAAGTATGGGATGGGACCTAGTACCCTGCATCTAAACAAACTCCTCTAAGTGATTCCGATTTAGGTGGTCTGAGGCTGGGCTGCAGAACACTGGCATAACATTTCTCCATTTGTATCATACAGGTATAAGCCTATATACTATATGTTTTAGAAGTGTTTTGAAATCTGTGATTGAAACACTGCTATGCAAAGTTACTAGTTTCATGATCTAACAAATGAATAGAAGACTCATGAGGCCAATTACATCATGTTCAAGAATTTAGGCTTTGTAGTCAGACGGTCTGAGTTTTAATTCCCATTCCTGTGGCTGCTGGCAGCAGATCCTTGGGCAACTCAATCTCTCCAAACCTCAGTTTCCTCAACTGTAGAAGAGGGATAATAATAATAATAATAACAACTAGTTAGGTTATTGTGAGAATTAAATGAAATAATTTATATAAAATGCTTATCAAAGGTCCTGGCCAGAGTAAATGTTCAATAAATTTTGGATGCCAGTGATATTTGTGCAAATAACATAACAGCAAACAAAAGTTACAGTAAATAGAATTGCATATTTTTATGTCACAAATTTCTTCCTAGGTAACTGTGAGCACTTTGCAAAGAATACCAACGTAATTAGTATGGATTCCCCAGGAGAAAGTCAAGGGTTCTTTAGACACTTTACAGTAGCCCCTTTGAACTGTTTACATCGTATTTGTGTTAAATCATGTTGGCAGTGGCTTTATCCCATTGGTTGGGTGTCTAGGTCTCTTCCAACTCTGGCCACATAGACTGATTTCACTCAGAGATGTGTAAGGTGTATCTTCCTCCTCCAGGGAATGCACACATTTTCTTTTGATGAGATTGTCATTTACTTGATAAAGTGGAACAGATAATCTCTGTTGGTCAGGATAATGCAATTGACAGTCATGGTTTGGAGACAATGGCTGCCATGGTCTCAGATCAATAACTGCAGGAAACAGAATTTGAGGGATGGTGGCACTTCCTTCAGAGATACTGGGCTTTTTAACTTCGTTTAGGTTTCTTTGTGACCATGTACCTCTCCTCTAAATAGGTGTAAGCCTCACTTAAAGTGGAAGTTTGAGATTGGCTTGATTTAAGATGACCTATTTCCCAGCGTTATGCAAAATGGCAGCATAGACTGGATTTTTGGTTTTCTTGCTAACTGAAATTAAGTATTATCAGAATGAGAAATGATTAACAGATTTATTGTTATTTCTGTCTCATACTAAGCTCTTCTTCAGTGGTCCTCAAACTGCTGCCCCCTGGAATCCCAAACTCTTTTCAACCCCCAGAATTCTGATTTAATTTGTCAGGGGTTTGACCTTGAGACTGGGAATTTGAAATGCTCCTCAGGTGATTCTAATATTCAGCCAAGATTGAGAACCTCTGCTTCACAGGATAATTTCACACATTCTCATCTTTGGCTTTTTATGTGCACATTCCCTGATACATCAAATTTGTCTTCCCAGAGTTTTCACATTGTGAACTTTTAAAAATAAAGAGACATTGAAAATTACTTTAAACCAGTGGTTCTCAACCAGAGCTGGTTTTGCTGCTCAGGGGACATTTGGGAATGTTTTGAGACATTTTTGATTGTTACAGCTGGGCCAGGGGGAAGTGTATTCTACTGGAATCTAGTGGGTAGAGACCAGGGATGCTGCTAAACATCCACCACTGCACAGACTAGCTCCCATAACAAAGGGATATCTTGCCCAAGATGTCAATAGTCCAAGGTTAAGAAACCCTGTCTTAGACTTAATCTTCTCATTTACAAATGGGAAAATATTGTCCAGAGATAATAGCTTGATTTGGCCAAGTATTTATAAATAACTTATTGGCAGAATAAAATTCTTAACAGTTGTAGCATTATAGTCGACTCCTAAGCTTATCCTCCCCCTGCCCCCGAAACTACAGATGTAGGGAAATTTGTTATCCATCTTATTTCCTTTTCCCTCTCAAGTATCCCCAGGCTCTCAATGGTAGTGATTTATTTCCTGTATTTTAGTATTTCAAATTTCTTAAAACAAAACGTAACAAAAAACTAAGGTAAATTGCTCAACCTCAAAAGGCATCACTTTTTTTTTTCTTTCTCTAGCATGGCATTATAAGAACTTGGTGCTGGGCTCGGGTTATTTTATTCTTATCGGTAGCTTTGGTTGGGAGTTACATAACCCTATGATTAATTTCAAAAATGGCCAAATGAGGCAATTGTTATTTCATAAATCTAGTTTGGTGAGCAAAATGTTGGTAATTTAGGCACCTGCAAAATGAAATCATAAAACGCCCCCTTACTGGTGAAAAGGACGGCAGAATCTCCCCAGACCAACCTTAGAGGAGGGTTTGTCCGTGTGTGTGTGTGCGCGCGCGTGCGCTCACGTGCGCATAGGTGCGTGTGTGTGCGTATATATGGGCTTGCGTGCTGCTGGGGTGCCGCCTCTCAGCCCCAGAACGGCTTCAGGAAAGTTTGGGAGAGTGGTGGAGACTTTCAATTCAAGAGCTGTGAGTCTGTGTTTTATTCACATATTTTCTCATTACCTCCTTCTTTACCTTGGCTAAAGTGGGGGTAACTTGTGCTTATTTCTGAACGGTAGTATTTGGTATTATGCCTGTTTAAAATACATGTTTTTACTTCTCATTTTTTTCTTTTTCTGAAAACGTTTTTGTAATGAAACCATTTAGTCAAATACCATAACTTCAGAATGACCTGGGAGCTTAAAACACTCAGGTGCTGTTACCAGAGATTGCATTTTGGTTGGTTTGGTGTGGGGTCATGGAATGGATATTGTTTAGAGTTTCCCTAGTTGATTCTTTAACCTGCAGCTAGAAACAAGAATCCCAGTCTAGGACAGTGGTTCTTACACTTGTCTGCAGGTTGTAAGCCCCTGTGGAACTTCAAATAACACTGCTGACCAGAGCCACCGGCAGAGGTTCTGATTTAATTGATCTGGAGTGTGGCTGGGGCTTTTGGAACATTAAGAATTCCTCAGGTGATTCAGGCATTGGAAGGGCTTGGTGGCATCTCTGAGAAATTTTTTGGGAGGCATCTTATCTTACAAAGCTTCTCCTGTCAATTGAGAATTAATGAGGTGATATTGCTCTAAACTTTGAGCACAGCTGATCACAGTACTAGAAACAGTGGTCAGTCCCCTTTGTGGTGCAGTAACAATCAAAAGTACAAAATTGCAAGAACAAAATGACAAAAGTACAAGAATTACTAATTATAAAGATAGCTTACATTTTTAATTGTTGAGAAAAGACAAGCTTGAAGGAGATTTTGCTTATTAAGATGGCTTTACCTTCAGAAACTGTAAGTAGATTCATAAGGAGTAAGGAGCTGCCTCTGGGGTGCAAATAGTCCAATGCAATAGGTACTAATAACTGCATTTTTAGTCTCCGGTTACTTTGGCCTTCTCTTTCCTTTTGCCTTTTTGGCGTGGGGTCAGTGGGTGGGTAGGGCCTCCTTACACGTGTATCTTAACAGACTCCCACGACTGTGATACCTAGGTTGAATGCTAGACCTTCTTTTGTTAGACCAGCCTGAAGCTTTTTCAGTGTATTAAAGATATGGAATGACTGCCCTCTTTGACACGACGAACTTCTGGAGTTGTGAGAGGCTGAGGTCTCCAGAGTGATGACCACTTGGAGGTTCTAGGGCTAGGTTTACAGATTCGGGCTCTTTAGCAGTGAGGCAGGCCCTGGTGAGTCTGAAAAGCATCTCAGTCATAGCCATTTCTGGCTTCCTGCTTCTCTACAGAAGCCACTTGGGAGCAGTGTGTCCTTGCCTATGAGGGAAGCTTAGGGAGTCTTCCTGGAAATGACCACATCCAGGGAGCCTGGAGCCCCTGGCTGATGACAAGTGAAATATTTCACAGAATATAAATCTTTCAACTTGCAAATGCTCCTTTGGTGAGAAATCAGTGGGTAAGGAGTGGGCAGAATCCTTGCGTCAGTGAATAAATGTAAAGGATGGAGCCTCCTGCCTTTTTTCTGTGACGGGATAGTATGAGGTTTGTGGGAAGGAAGATTCTCTGGTTGCGATGGGTTCACTGGCCGTTATGGGCTCCTGAATGGGAGGTACTGATACCACTCTTTATCTCGATGACAAAAGAAAAGAAACAAAACATACACACAAGAGGGGAGTGAGAGTGAGTGAGTGAGAGAGAGAGAGAGAGAGAGAGAGAGAGAGAGAGAGAGAGAAAAGCTATGCCTGATGTAATATAACTCAGGGCCTTTCAATTCTGCTTTCATAGGAAATAGTATGAACATTTCAGTCTTATTTATTTGTGCTGGGTCTTTGAACTAGATCCTTTACCATGAATGTGCCTCGCTTCCAAGGAGATCACATCTAAATTATTATTTTGCAAAATTATTATAAAGTGTCTCTGTGTTACTAGCATTGTGTTTACATTTTTTTTAGCTCTATGTTGTCATGCTTTCAGATTCTATTTGAAAGGGAGAGAAGGAAGGACATACAGGGAATTGGAGGTGGATATCTAAGGAGAAAATGGGCAGAGATACAGGCAAGAGAGAACAGTGACATGACTAGAATGTTCCCTTCCAAATTACCAAGGTCACAGGAAGGCAGATATTAAAGTGTGAACCTCTTAGCTTGGTTTGTTGGTTGGTTGTGAATCCTAGCTTGAGTAGTACCCTTTTCCAGGTATTACTTAACCACAGCATTTGCTCAGGCCCATTGCAGATATGAATTTCTTACTGAGAATAAACCCAGCTTTGAGAGGAGAGTAGGAGGAGGAGTTGTAGGGAGAACAAACAGGTCCTGCTGGCAGCTTCAGCCTCTCCCTTAAAGCTTGAGGAGGTAATGACCACCTAACTGTTAGCTCTACTATTGTGCACCTGGGGTGAATTCCATAGGTTGTGAGTGCACTCAGAACCTGGAGATCCAGGGCTCACAGCCAGCCATGACCAAGTACATGAGCCGACCTGTCTCCCTTGTGGTTCCTTTCTCCAAAGTTTGGAACTAGACAGTTCCAGTTGGGCCAGCTGATACTGGCAATATTGGGAATTTCCACATCCTAGGCCAGAAGAGGCTCCCCTATGCTCTGGTGGGTGATCTGGTGTTTCTGGAATTCTGAGAAATCCTTGGCTTTTCTTGAGCAAAATGGAGATTTTTAGCAAAATCCTCTAGTAGCTGAGTTTAGCCTAAAAGTCACCAAGCCATCACCACAGCTGTTTCTCTAGTTGCATTCCCAGTGAAACATGGAAGCAAAGTTGTATTTCGTGATTTTGACTAATAAAGATCAAAAGGTAACTGGACATTAGACTTGCAAGAAAATGCTTCATCGTGGGGGCAAGATGAACTGCCACAACGTTTTAGGGACTCTACAAAAACAGTGAAACAAGAGCTGGTCGCGGGAATATACAAATAGTCTGTTGTATATTATGACACAGAAAGTTCTTCAGATAAACAGATGTAAGTCATCAGGACTTTCACAGTGACTTTGTATACTCTTTGATATGGCATCGTTTATACTTGAGCTCAGAGAGTTTTTATTCTTGCCTAGCTATGACAATGGAGCCCATAGTAAAGATATAGGGCGCTGTGGTAAGTACAGCAGGTATATTTTATCATTTAATCCTTACAACAACCTTATGAGGTACGTATCATTACATCTCTGTTGTGCAGATGCAAATACTCTCCTTGGAGATGTTAAGTCTAGTGTGTAGGCTCACCTGGATGGTAAGTGGAAGAGCCTTTGGAGCTTGTGTTCTTATAGCTCTCTCCCCCTTTTAGAGGTTCTTTGGGGGATATGCCAGGGTGTCAAGCCTCATGGATTTTCCTGCTAGGGGTTAGTGTGAGAGTAAGACCCTTTTAATTAATTAATTAGTTAAAAAAACCCTTTTAATTTAGACTGTCCCAACATGTTAATTGTGAGACCATAGGGCTGAGAGACTCTGGCTCTTTGACAAGATGCTAGGTGAAATGAAAAACTGCTTCTTCAGTCTTACTGTTTTAAATAGCAATGTTGAATTTCCATGTGGATTTCTAGTTGTGGGTTTGGACCAATTTCCCCCTTGAAAGAGAGGAAGTTGAGAAATTTATAATTCCTAGGAAGAAGAAGCTAACAAAACATCTCCTGTGCCCTAACAATAAATCATAAAAACAAAACAAAACTGAAGTAGGATTCCCTCATTTTGTAGAGGAATATTTTAAGGACTTTTATCTCTATTTACCTTGCAGACTTTGGGCAGCTTCACTTGCTGTATGGGAAACAAGATCTGCGGTGGTGCTGTCTCTGAACAACCACGCTCTGTGGCAAGGTGTCTTGGTAGGTTAGTGTAGGAAACAGCAGAGTGGCCCAGAATAGCTGGCTTTAGTTCTGGCACCAAGTCTTCTGATTTGAACCAGTCCCCATCATCTTCCTTCAGCTTGCCTAACTGGTTCGTAATGGTAGTAAGACTGCTTTTCCTTCTCACCCTGATGGTATTAGATGTTCCTGGGGGACATGCCAATAATATAAGTTCAGCCTGTAACTCTTATGTTGTGCCACTCATTTGTTCATTGTAAACACTTAGTTCATACTTCCTATATGCCAGGCATTGTGCTTTATTTTAATTCATTTAATTCATTCAAAAGTCCTGTAAGGGAGATTTTATTCTTATCCTGATTTTGCAGATAAGAAAATGGTCGGACATAGGAGTTGATTTGCTCAGGATTACTCACAAGTAGTACGTTGTACAATCAGACTTGAAATCAGGTCATCTGAACCTGGATAGTGTTTTTAACAACTGTGCTATATTCCTTCTTTGTCTGACCTCCTCCAAAGTCTAATCTGTTTTCACGTATTTCTTTTTTTGGGGTTGGATTCTTGTTTTTCTGAATAAAAATGTGATTATATTTGTGGAGCCTTGGGGAGGTTAGAATTAGAGCTTGATTATTGCAAGACCTTGTGGCCTTCATATTTTAGAATTTGATGTGTGGATATCTGGAAAGGTTTGAGAACTTCTGATGTTTTCATCTTATGTGTCACAAATGCACTACTATCTTCCTCTAAATAGTATGATGTTAAATCCCAGTGTTGATTTTTGTTAATCATAAAATTATTGTGTAGTAATATCACTCATATCATCAGTGGTTTATATGTGGCCTAAAGCTGAGTTCCTTCTACACCAGTTCTGGGCATGCCTTTCAACATTCAGCAGAATGTGGGAATGTAATAATCAGTACTCATCACAAATCTATTGGTTTTATTAAATTTTTTTCTTATTATAACAACATGTTTTTAGTAAGGAACAAATAGATAATGCCAGAGTGCCAAAAGAAGAAAAATAAAGTCATCCAGAATTGTACCATTCTGTACCAAAGCTGTGCTAAAAGCAAGATCTTCAGAGTTTTGTTCATAAGCTGTGATTCTAGAATTTTATACACAGCCAGTGAAAGCAACAAATATATTCTTTGATAGGCAAAGTTTCAGAAAAGTTCTATGATGGGCAGTTCTGGGTAAGGTTTTATTTATTTGTTGAAATAAATAAAAGCACTGTTGAAAAAAGTGCTTGAGGATAAATTCCAAGTGACCAAGAGATGGTTGGTGGTACAGTCAGTGATCAAAATAGGAGAGCCGGAGTATAAAAAGGCCAGGGCAAACATTTAAACCAGTTAATGTACATCTATTTATATTCCTGCATAATTGTAACTAATAATTAGGGATTACGTATAAAAATCTATAGTTGTATTTCTGTTTATGAACTAAAAGTAAATGTTAAAAATCATTCTTAGAAGATATATAATATAACAATTATGTGGTAATCTGTATCTACACCTCCAGATTGTATCATGAAAGTATGAGAAGGAAGTTTTGAGAATGGGGAGAGGGGTGTGGTGAGAGGGGGAGAAGGAGCCAGTTCTCTCTGAACTTGTTCTGCTGCTAAGCCTAGTTTACTATGTATTTCTCACAGTAACTCTAATGAGAAGTATATTGTCCTATCTGCTTATGTTTGCTCAACTGGTACGAGAGATTAGAAGGCAATTTTTTAAAAAAGATTTTATTTATCTGAGAGAGTGAGAATGAAAGCAAAAGTGGGCATGAGTGGGGTGGAGGGGGTAGAGGGAAAGGGAGAAGCAGACTCTGCTGAGTGTGGAGCCTAGTATGGGGCTCAATCCCCTGCCCTGAAATCATGATCTGAGCTGAAATCAGGAGTCAGACACTCAACTGACTGGGTCACCCAGGCACCCAGAAGACAATTTTTGTTTGGTTTTCCCTGTGTTTTGTCTGAAAGTCATGGTCATTACGTTGAAATTAGAATTATAGATGTGAGTACATCTCCCTTCAGGGAACAAGCTAAATAGATTGGAATTTACCAAGAGATGACATTCGCTAATTCTGATTGAATTTATACCTAATACTTCTTGAATGCAGCTTTCTCATAACATGGGAGGTATGGGCGCTGGACACAGCGTCTTTTGGAAATATTGGTGTTGTAATTTGCGTGTGTGTGTGTGTGTGTGTGTGGGGGGGTGGAGGGGAGCCAGGAGACATTCGCAAAGTGTTCATATGAGGACTGGTAAGAATCCCTCTACTAGTAGGCCAGTCGTAGGAAGCCTAATCAACACTTCAGTGAGGAAATTAGCAGCCTTTCTCCTGGCCTGACTGCTGCTTCTCCTGGTGGTGGCAAAGTTGTCAAGCCTCATTACTGGAAAGTTCATCCTGTTAGATTTCTACTTAGAGCAGGGGGATGTGTTAGGAAATAGCTCAGACTCTGTGGCCATTCTGACATCAGATTTAGACAGTGACATTCCAAGTGGTGGTCAAGGAGTTTTTATAGCTTCATTTAAAAATGTGAAAATTAATAACTGACTTAAGAAGTCACCACATGTATGTACTACTGGATTAGATATAGCAGATTTAATCCAGACTGAATAAAGAAGCAAGGGTAGCATGTGTTTCAGGGTCAACACAGAATTAGAAACAAAACCAGCAACGGCCAAAGGCTTGAAGTATAATTTATTATATACACTAGCAGATTATGTTGCATTAATAAATGAAGCCAGAGATCTCAGGTATTAAGGCAAAAAGGCTTATTTCTCACTTTCAAAAAGTCTAGTATGGGGTAGGCAATTCTCTGGGCAATACTCCTTTTATCTTGTTACACTGCCATCTCAACAGGTGGCTTCTGGGATTGCCAAGGCAAAGGACTAGAGATCAGGTTTTTATGCCATGGTACAGAAAAAACACCTATCACTTCACATTTTTCATTGGCTATGACTCGTCACGTGGCTGCCTGTGAGGGAACTAGGGAGTGTAGACTTTTTGTGTGTCTAGAAAGGGGAGAAAAACTAGGTGTGGGTGAGCATTGCATCCCTGTTCTACACATAGGAAGCTACGACATATCTAGGAAATAGAGTCTGATATTATGGGTATTCTGCAGGGGATGCAAAAACTCCTGGGGACTCAGGTATGGTCTGCTGCTTTCTTGCTTGCAACAGCAACAACTTGCAAGTCTGGATCACCTACACGTAGGGAGATGGCACAAGCCCCTACCTTCAGGCTCTGGCTGTGGGCCCACTTCAGCTTGGATTGATAGGTGTTGAGCCTGACAAGATTGTAATAAATTTTTATTAAATGAATCACCTTCTTGTTCTACCTTCCTTGGCTTTTGGCTCTGACTTAGAGGGACTCCCTGCTGTCCAACTCTGGATTCCTTACTCCAGTCTGGCCCATCTTCCCAATGTTGACATCCTCCTAGCTTCTTTGCAGTGGTAATCCTGGTTCCAAGCCCTCACTCTGTGAGATCCACAGATAGTGAGGTTGTAGTCAGACCTCACCAGTGCCTGTTTCTTCAGACTTCCACATGTCCTCTTGCTGTGCTGCTATAGAATGCTTAGACAGAACCTATATCAGCAGAGAGGGCCTCTGTCTTTCTTGGTGAACTCCTACTGCTTTTGGTGGTTGAGAGTCATTCCAGGAGACAGGCAGCTTATGTCCAAACATTGCTTCTATCACTAACAATGGTGAGACTCTGAGTGAGTGACTTAACCTCTCTGTGCTTTGGTTTTCTCATTTGTGGGAATAATAAGACTACTCACCTCAGAGTTGTTATGGCGACTAAGTGAATTAATACGTGAAAAGCACTTAGAGCAGTGTTGGGTTAGTGGGAAGTGATTAAAGAACATTAGCTATTTACTCTCCTTCAAGACTCAGTTCAAATGTACCTGAAGGTTCTATGAACTTGCTTCTTTTCTGGGTTCCTTCAGCATTCTGGTACTGTCTCTTTTATAGCACTTACCATGTTCTATCATAATTACTAATTTACCTATTCTTTCTCACTAGCCTGTAATTATTCAAGTACAGTGTACTGCTTCCCTTGTTCTTGAACTCATGTGCAAAATTGATTAGCAAGTATTTTCTTTTTTTTAATATTTCAAGTTTTTATTTAAATTCTAGTTATTTAATATATAGTATAATATTAGTTTCAGGAGTAGAATTCAGTAATTCATCATTTATATACAATACCCAGTGTTCATTACAATAAATGCTCTCTTTCATAGCCATCACCCATTTCACTGATCCTCCACCCACCGCCCCTCCAGCAACTCTTTGTTCTCTATAGTTAAGAGTCTATTTTATGGTTTGCCTCTTTTTTTATTTTTCTTTTCCCTATGTCCATCTGTTTTATTTCTTAAATTCCAGATGTTAGTGAAATCACACAGTATTTGTTTTTCTTGGACTTACTTCACTTAGTATAATACACTCTAGCATAATACACTCTAGTTCCATTTTGTTGCAAATGACAAGATTTCATTCTTTTAATGGCTGAGTAATATTCCAGTGTATATACCTTGTCTTCTTTATCCATTCATCAGTCAATGGGCATTTGGGCTTTTCCCATAATTTGACAATTGTTGATAATGCTGCTGTAAATGTTGGGGTGCATGTGCCTCTTCAAATCAGAATTTTTGTATCCTTTGGGTAAGTACCTAGTAGTGCAATTGCTGGGTTGTAAGGTAGTTCTAATTTTAACTTTTTGAGGAACCTCCATACTGTTTTCCAGAGTGGCTGCACCAGTTTGCATTACCACCAGCAGTGTAAGAGGGTTCCCCTTTCTCTGCTTCCTTCATCAACATCTGTTGTTTCCTGTGCCAACATCTGTTGTTTCCTGTGTTGTTAATTTTAGCCATTCTGACAGGCGTGAGGTGGTATCTCATTGTTTGGATTTTATTTCCCTGATGATGAGTGATTTTTCACGTGTCTCTTAGCCATTTATATGTCTTTGGAAAAATGTCTATTCATATCTTCTGTCCATTTATTAACTGGATGATTTGTTTTTTAGGTGTTGAATTTGATAAGTTCTTTTCTTCTTTTTAAGATTTTATTTATTTGACACAGAGTGATTGAGTGTGCACAGGAGTGCACAGAAGTAGGGGGAACAGAGGTGGAGGGAGAAGCAAGCTCCCTGCTAAGCAGGGAGTTTGACATGGGGCTCGATCCCAGGACCCCAAGATCATAACCTGAGCCAAAGTCAGACACTAAACTGACTGAGCCATCTTTATCAGATGTGATGTTTGCTCTTTATCAGATGTGATGTTTGCAAATATCCTTTCTCATTCAATAAGCTGCCTTTTAGTTTTGTTGATTGTTTCCTTCAGTGTGCAGAAACTTTTTATCTTGAAGAAGTCCCAATAGTTCATTTTTGCTTAATTGTTTCCCTTGCCTCTGGAGAAATGGCTATTAAGAAGTTGCTGTGGCTGATGTCAAAGAAGTTGCTGCTGTGTTCTCTAGGATTTTGGTGGTTTCCTGTCTCACATTTAAGTCTTTCATCCATTTTGAATTGGTTTTTGTGTATGGTGTAAGAACGTGATCTGTTTTCATTCTTCTGTGGGTTGTTGTCTAGTTTTCCCAACACCATTTGTTGAAGAGACTGTATTCCATTGGATAGTCTTTCCTGCTTTTTGAAGATTAGTTGACCATATAGTTATGGATCCATTTCTGGGCTTTCTGTTCTGTTCCATTGATCTGTATGTCTGCTTTTGTGCCAGTCCCATGCTGTCTTGATGACTATAGCTTTGTAATATAGCTTGAAGTCTGGAATTATGATGCCTCCAGCTTTGCTTTTCTTCTTCAAGATGGCTTTGGCTATTCGGGGTCCCTGATGGTTTCATACAAATTTTTGGATTGTTGGGTCTAGCTCTGTGAAAAATGCTGGTGGTATTTTGATAGGGATTACATTAAAAGTATAGATTGCTTTGGGTAGTAGAGACATATTAACAATATTTATTCTTCCAGTCCGTGAGCATGGAATGCTTTTCCATTTCTTTGTGTCCTCTTCAACTTCTTTCATAAGTGTTCTATAGTTTCCAGAGTACATATCTTTTACCTCTTTGTTTAGGTTTATTCCTAGGTATCTTACAGTTTTTGGTGCAATTGTGTATGTAAATTGTAAATGGTAAGTGCAACTGTAAAATATAAATTGATTTTTCCATTTGATTTATTAATGATGAATAGAAATGCAACAGATTTCTGTACATTGATTTTTGTATCCTGCAACTTTACTGAATTCATGTATCAGTTCTAGCAATTTTTTGGTGGAAACTTTTGGGTTTTCTACATAGAGTATCATGTCACCTGTAAATAGTGAACATTTGACTTCTTCCATGCCAAATTGGATGCCTTTTATTTCTTTTTGTTGTATGATTGCTGAAGCTAGGACTTGCAGTACTATGTGAAATAACAATGGTGAGAGGGGACAACCTTTTCTTGTTCCTGTTTGTTTTTCCCCATTGAGGATATTAACTGTGGGTGTTTTGTATATGGCCTTTTTGATATTGAGGTACGGCCTCTATCCCTACTTTGTTGAGGGTTTTTATCAAGAACTGATGATGTACTTTGTTAAGTGGTTTTTCTGCATCTATTGAGAGGATCATATGGTTTTTATCCTTTCTTTTATTAATGTGGTATATTACATTGACTTGTGAATATTAAACTGCCCTACCTTTGCAGCTCAGGAATAAATTCTACTTGACTGTAGTGGATAATTCTTTTTATTTTTTTTTTATTTTTTTTTTTAATTTATTTATTTTGACAGAGCGAGAGAGATCACAAGTAGGCAGAGAGGCAGGCAGAGAGAGAGAGGAGGAAGCAGGCTCTCCGCCGAGCAGAGAGCCCGATATGGGCCTCGATCCCAGGACCCTGAGATCATGACCTGAGCCGAAGGCAGAGGCTTTAACCCACTGAGCCACCCAGGCGCCCTGGATAATTCTTTTAATGTACTTTTGGATTTGATTTGCTAATAATTGTTGAAAGTTTTTGCATTCATGTTCATCAGGGATATTGCCCTGTAATTCTCGTTTTTAGTGGGGTCTTTGGTTTTGGAATCAAGGTAATGCTGGCCTTGTAGAATGACTTTGGAAGTTTTCCTTCCATTTCTATTTTTTGTAACAGTTTGAGAAGAATCTATATTAAGTCTCCTTTAAATGTTTGGTAGAATTCCCCTGGGAAACCATGTGGCTCTGGACTTTGATGGGAGATCTTTGATTACCGATTCAATTTCTTTGCCAGTTATGAATCTGTTAAAATTTTCCATTTCTTCCTGTTTTAGTTTTGGTAGTTTATATATTTCTAGGAATTTCTTCCAGTTTCCATTTATTCCAGGTTGTCCAATTTGTTGGCATATAATTTTTCAGAATATTCTCTTGTAATTGTATTTCTGTGGTGTTGGTTGTGATCTCTCCTCTTTCATTCATGATTTATTTATTTGGATCTTTCTCTTTTTGTTAAGTCTGGCTAGGGGTTTATCAGTTTTGTTAATTCTTTCAAAGAACCTCCTACTTTCATTGAACTGTTTTTTAATTTTTAATTTCATATCATTTATTTCTTCTCTAATCTTTGTTATTTTTCTTCTGCTGGCTTTAGGCTTCATTTGCTGTTCCTTTAATAGCTCCTTCAGGTGTAAGGTTAGTTTGTGTGTTTGAGATTTTTTCTTGCTTCTTGAGGAAGGCCTGTATTGCTATATATTTTCCTCTTAGGACCATTTTTGCTACATCCTAAAGGTCTTGGCCTTTAGCGTTTTTATTTTCATTTGCTTCCATGTATTTTTTAAAATTTCTTTTTTAATTTTCTGGTTAACCCACTCATTCTTTTTTTTTTTTTTAAGATTATTTATTTACTTATTTGACTGAGCGAGAGAGAGTGAGAGAGAGAGAGAGAGTGAGTTCATAAGTAGGCAGAAAGGCAGGCAGAGAGAGAGGAGGAAGCAGGCTGCTTGCTGAGCAGGGAACCTGATGCGGGCCTCGATCCCAGGACCCTGAGATCATGACCTGAGCCGAAGGCAGGGGCTTTAACCTACTGAGCCACCCAGGAGCCCTAACCCACTCATTCTTTAGTAAGATGTTTTTTAACCTCCATGTATTTGTGGTCTTTTCAGATGTTTTCTTGCGGTTGACCAAGTTTCATTGTTGTGATCAGAAAATATTCATGGTATGATCTCAGTCTTCTTATATTTTTTGAGGCCTGATTTGTGACCAAATATGTGATCTACTCTGGAGAATGTTCCATGTGCGCTCAAAAAGAATGTGTATTCTGCTGTTTCAGGATGTTCTGAATATATCTGTTAAATCCATCTGGTTCAGTGTGTCAAAATCATTGTTTCCTTATTGATTTTTCTGCTTAGATGATCTGTCTTTTGCTGTAAGTGGTGTGTTAAGGTCCCCCATTATTGTATTATTATCAGTGAGTTCCTTTATGCTATTAATTGGTTTATATATCTGGATACTCCCAAGTTGGGGGCATAAATGTTTACTATTGTTAGGGTTTCTTGTTGGCTAGACCCCTTTATTATGATTTAACACCCTTCTTCATTTCTTGTTATGATCTTCAGTTTAAAATCTAGTTGTCTAATATAAGTATGGTTATTCTGGCTTTCTTTTGATGTCCATTAGCATGATAAATGGTTCTCCATCCCCTCAATTTCAATCTGCAGGTGTCTTCAGGTCTAAAATGAGTCTTTTACAGGCAGCATATAGATGGGTCACTTTTTTTTTTAAAAAAGATTTTATTTATTTATTTGACAGAGAGAGAGAGAGAGAGAGAGAGATCACAAGTAGGCAGAGAGGCAGGCAGAGAGAGGGGGAAGCAGGCTCTCTGCCAAGCAGAGAGCCCGATGTGGGGCTCGATCCCAGGAGCCTGAGATCATGACCTGAACCGAAGGCAGAGGCTTAACCCACTGAGCCACCCAGGCACCCTGGGTCATTTTCTTTTTTAAATCCATTCTGATACCCTGTGTCTTTTGATTGGAGCATTTAGTCTGTTTACATTCAGAGTGATTATTGATAGATAAGAATTTAGTGCCATTGTATTACCTGTAAAGTCATTATTTCTAGAGATGTTCTCTGTTCCTTTTTAGTCTTTGTTGCTTTTGGTTTTTCTTTCCCACTTAAAGAGTCCCTTTTAGTATTTCTTATGGGGCTGGTTTAGAGGTGATGAACTCCTTTAGTTTTTGTTTGTCTGGAAAGCTCTTATGTTCTCTTTCTGTTCTGAATGACAGCCTTGCTGTATAAAGTTTTCTTGGTTGCATATTTTTCCCATTCAGCACATTGAATATATCATGCCACTATCTTCTGGCTTGATAAGTTTCTATGGTGAGATCTGCTGTTAACCTTGTTTGTCTTCCCTTGTAAGTTAGGGATTTCTTTTCCTTTGCTGCTTTCACTCTTTTTTCCTTTTCTCTGTATTTTGTAAATTTAACTGTAATATGTATTCATGTTGGCCTGTCTTTATTTTTTTTTTAAATATTGATGGGGGTTCTTTGTGCCTCCTGAATTTGGATGTCTGTTAGGAAACTTTTCAGTTATGATTTGCTCAAGTAAACCTTCTACCCCTATATCCTCTCTTCTTCTGGGCTCCTGTGAGACAAATGTTATTACAGTTTATGGAGTTGCTGAGTTCCCTAAGTCTACATTTGTGATCCAGTATTTTTCTTTCTCTCTTTTTTAAAGTTTCATTATTTTCCATAATTTTATCTTCTGCATCACTTTCCTCTGCTTCTTCCATCCTTGTCGTCATTACATCTACTCAGTTTTGCATCTTGGTTTTGGACTTTTTTTTTTTTTTTTGGCCTGACTAGTTTTTAGGTCTTTTATCTCTGTGGTAAGGTACTCTCTGGTGTCTTCTAGGCTTTTCTCAAGCCCAGCTAGTATCCTATAATTGTTGTTTTAAATTCTGGTTCAGACATATACTTATATCTGTTTCAGTTAGATTCCTGGCTGTGAACTTTTCTTTTTTTCTTTTGGGGTGAATTCCTCCATCTTGGCATTTTTTTCTAGGTCTCTGTCTTCTGTGGCGGACACTTCTACCATATGGCCTCTTTTCTTTCTCTAGTTGTGTAGTTTGTTCTCTCAGTCCTCAGATTGATTTCTTGGAAGTTCAGAATGATTTGATATTTATCTAGCTACGTTCAAGGGATGAGGCAAGTATAGGGTCCCCCTACTACTCCAGCATCTTAAGTATTTTCTGAACATATGGGCAGAACCAAGGTGGTAGAAATTGCTAAGTTCATCAATATCCAGTTCTTCTCTCCTTTCTGAGGATAAAGCAAAGCTACATTTTCCAGTTCCATATGCATCTAGATGAATTATAGAACTGAATTGGAGCCAGTGGGTGGAAATGATGTGTGCCACTTTTAGGCTGAGCCATAAACTTACTGCATGATATTCCATAGGCACCCTCTCCCATCCAATTGACTGGAATAGAAAGAGCCTAGGTCCCTGAGTTACTACTTGGAAGGAGGGATTTGGACCTTTAACATTGTGCCAGGCTTCTGAAATCTAAATATTTTGTTATAGCAGCTGGCGTAATAAAACAAGTATTTAGACACAACAAAAATTTTTCTGTAGACATTATGACATGATATGACAGAGTCCTCTCACAAAGGTTGCTGAGCCCTGAACAGTGTATTGGACCAGCCCATATATGAAGCAGAAATGTATAGAGGCAACTTAAATCCAAGGGAAGATTGATGATACCTGGGGAGGGATGAAGGAGGGAGGGAGGAGCCAACCTGTCCACCCTCTCCTGGGCAGAGAGCCAGCTCCCAGCTGCTTTTGGGTGAACTGTTCATTTCCCTGAAATTCTGTTATTTCTCCCAAATTTTGAGCAGCCACTTCATATGATTCTCCTTCTCCTGGTACATTACTTAGAGAAAAAGCTGACTTTTCTCTCACTATACAAAGCATCATCCTCAGAAACAATTATAGTTCTTTTTAGAGTTTTGGTTCCTTCATAGGTACCTATTGTCCTAGTAAATGGAAGTGCTTGTAACACAAAAGCATTTATTTCCTCTTTTAGCTAATTTAATTTTTATAGCCCCAGTGAAAAAATATTTTATGTTTTCACTCGTCTAATGTGATTTTAAGATAGTTTATCCTTGGATTCAATTTTGTTTTCATTTTCTAAAAAAACAATTTAATTCACAGAAGGTTCATTCATTTAATGGCTTTCCTTGCACGTGGTTAATGCTTAAGCATTTGATCAAATATTCCTCTTAGCAATATCTTCACAAGGCTTAACTGAAGAAGGTGTTAGATGGGGAAATCCTCTACATTTGGCAAAGCCTCTTTTATTCGGACAAATTGACATGGAAAGTCAGTCTGAATTGGTGAAGCTGAATTGCAGGCTATTTTCCAGAGATTCCTGTATAGTTTCAAGATGCTCAACTAATTTTGGGTAAGTGTAGGCTAACAAATAGTTTTAGGTTATCTCCTTCATCTAACTTTCTAATAATTGGTATGTATATCTCTGTCCATCTTAGGAAATTCTCTTGAGTTCTTAAACTCTTCACCTTTAAATCTTTAAACATTCTCCTTACACTTTTGTTTATTGTATTATGAGTGAGAACTGTAAGCAATAGTCTCAGGCTGGTCCTGGTCTGTATAATTATAACTTCTGTATAAGAGATTTTTAATTTTAAGTTAGGTAGCAATTCTTTTTTTTTTTAATTTAAAAAATTTTTTTTTATTCTTTGCCCCAGGGGTACAGGTCTGTGAATCATCAGGCTTACATCTTTCACAGCATTTACCAAAGCACAAACCCTCCCCAATGTCCATAACCCATCCACCCTATCCCTACCCTCCCACCCCCCAGTAACCCTCAGTTTGTTTTGTGAGATTAGGAGTCTCTTATGGTTTGTCTCCTTCCCCATCCCATCTTGTTTCATTATTTTTCCCTCCCTACCACCCAAGACCCCCCACCCTGCCCCTCAAGTTTCTCATATCAGAGAAATCATATGATAATTATCTTTCTCTGATTGACTTACTTCGCTCCGCATAATACCCTCCAGTTCCATCCACATCATTGCAAATGGCAAGATTTCGTTTCTTTTGATAGCTGCATAGTATTCCATTGTATATATATACCACATCTTCTTTATCCATTCATCTGTTGATGGACATCTAGGTTCTTTCCATAGTTTGGCTATTGTGGACATTGCTGCTATAAACATTCGGGTGCACGTGCCCCTGAGGAACACTACCTTTGTGTCTTTAGGATAAATACCCAGTAGTGCGATTGCTGGGTCGTAGGGTAGCTCCATTTTCAACTTTTTGAGGAATCTCCATACTGTTTTCCAGAGTGGCTGCACCAGTTTGCATTCCCACCAACAGTGTAGGAGGGTTCCCCTTTCTCCGCAACCTCGCCAACATCTGTCATTTCCTGACTTGTTGATTTTAGCCATTCTGACTGGTGTAAGGTGGTATCTCGCTGTGGTTTTAATTTGTATTT
The DNA here is from genome assembly GCA_002007465.1 of Ailurus styani. NCBI lineage: Eukaryota > Metazoa > Chordata > Mammalia > Carnivora > Ailuridae > Ailurus > Ailurus styani. Next base: position 1,021 of record LNAC01000372.1, on the reverse strand, counting down.
CTCTGATGCCGAGTGATGTTGAGCACTTTCTCATGTGTCTGTTGGCCATTTGGATGTCTTCTTTGGAGAAATGTCTGTTCATGTCTACTGCCCATTTCTTGACTGGGTTATTTGTTTTATGGGTGTTGAGTTTGAGAAGCTCTTTATAGATTTTGGATACTAGCCCTTTATCTGATATGTCATTTGCAAATATCTTCTCCCATTCTGTCAGTTGTCTTTTGGTTTTGTTGACTGTTTCCTTTGCT